>CM069417.1:103901430-104085486 GCA_035609135.1 Eleutherodactylus coqui | reverse complement strand
TAGAAAGCTCGGCACCCGGTGTCCCATATACGCAAATGCTCGAATCTCCCATTATAGTCAATGGGGTTCGTTACTCGAGTAGAGCTCTCGAATTTTACGAAAAACTTGACTCAAATAACACGGACCCGAGCATTTGGGCGCTCACTCATCTCTAGACATTATGAATAGATTGAAGAAAAGGGGTTATAGTAAAAATCAGCGTGCACGCGCATTGCCTTCAGCAGCCGTGCACTACACACTACAGTTAAGCAGACGTGCACTACACACTACACTTAAGCAGCACAGGGTTAGGTTTAGGGTTACGGTTTAGGGTTTGGTTTAGGGTTAGGGTTAGCTAAACCTAACCCTAAAACCCAACCCTAAACCTAACCCTTAACCTAACCACTAACCCTAAACCCTCAAACTAACCCTACACCTAACCCTAAACCTGTACCCTAAACCTAACCCCGTGAAGCTTAAGTGTAGTGTGTAGTGCACGTCTGCTTAACTGTATTGTGTAGTGCACGGCTGCTGAAGGCAATGCGCGTGCACGCTGTGTAGTCACGTGGTGCCGAAGAGCCAATCAGGTGGCTCTAATCAGCAGCGCTGCTTAACTAAGCAGGTAGTGCTAATATGCGGACAGGACATAAGCAGTGCCTGCAGGACCTGTGTGATGTCATCAGCACATGATCAGTCACATGGGGTGGGTGGGCTGTGGAGAGGATATAAGCAGCGACTGTAGCATAGTGAGAAGCTGCCCTGAGTGACAAGGACAAGTGTGTGGCTACTGCTGTTGGAGATTGCTGCCCCCTCACTGAAGTGCCCACTGATTTCCCATGACAACAGCCAGATAAGCGAATCCCCACATATGCCCCATAACAGTCTGGATATGCTGGGACTTGTAGTCCTGGCCTCGTGTTCCTCCTCTCTGTAATGTTATCTATATCGGAACAGCCATTGCAGATTGCCTTTGGTGTAGCCTGAACGATTGTGTGTCAGATCACGGTATAATGTAATACTACGGTACATCATACTGCAGGAGTGATCAATCCTACGCAAAAAAAAAAAAAAAGAGTAAAATGTTTTATGAACTCTTAAAAAAAATTTAAAGTCTTATAAAAACCCTTTATTTATTGTACAAATGGGTAAACGTATCTGGCGTTGCTGCGTCTGCAAAAGTCCTGTTATTAAAATTAACACGATCTCGCACGGTGAACGTCATCAGAAAACAAAAATACGCAAAAGCAGAATTGCTCTTTCTTTCGTCGCCCCGTTTCCAAGAAAAAAATTTAATAGCAATAAAAAAAAAATAAAAAATAAATCGCATGTACTCAATTTTAATTCCATTTGTTACAGTTTGTCATTGAACTGCACTTGCGATTGCATTAAAATGATATAACTACTTCCGAGCCACACAGTATATTTAACATCATCCAAATGTTCATGTTTAATCAAAATCACCAACATATTTGAAATGGATTAGTATTCACCAAATCTACCCACATCTGCCCTTTACAACCGCCCATACATCTTCTGACGGCGGCCGTTAAGGGGGTTTAATCTGTAGCGCCGTCTTTTTACTTCAATGGAAGCCATCCGCGCTGATATAGAATATGCTGTGAATTTCCCTCCACGAGCAGAAAAATCACAATTGATTTCCGCTCAAGGACAGGAAAAAGCGATTTTCCATTGTATGCTATGGCAGGTATTTGCTGCGGAATACGGAGGCAGACGCCCGCTACGGATTCCGCAATGCAACTACGCCTGTGTGCATTTGGCCTTAGAATAAAGCAATTATTTTAATACAAGTAGACTATTGTGCATAGTAAGGGTTGTAATGTGCAAAAACTCCCACCATTCTCTTAGGGGCCCCTCCATGCACCCTTATTCTTACAGAGTCCCCCACTTAACCTAAATGTGTAGGGATCAGGTATGGGGTATGCAAGTTATATGGAAGCTAGGTTTTGCTGTAGAACAAAGGGCCAAATACATGCAGTACAAAACAGCAATGGACATAAACGCCTATGTCTTCCTCATCCTTCACAGTCGTAGATATGGTCTCCATGCAAATCCACAGTAGAAAACACGCAATGCATCAGCCACGAGTGAACATGCGCTAATAGCGCCCATGTATAGCATTACACAACACTACACTGTATCGATGTGTAGAAAGTGGTAAGACATGAGTTCAGTATCAGACGAACAATTGTCTGTATTTTTACTCTAGAATCTAGTAATAACTTTATAGAATATAACTAAAAATAACACTAGTTGGTTTACCACAAAAAAACTTTATTTTTTTTATTGCAGGGGTTCATGGTAAATATAAAGGTTGGACAGCAATTTTCTCAGTATGTGATAAACGCCTTACAAAACCCTAGCATACAATGAGAATACCCCTTTTGTACAATGATACAAGATCTGGTGAGGATACAGAACAAGAAGAAATACATCTTATTGTAACAAAACAGACAATATTCTGATATTTTATTAGATGTGAATAATAAAAAATAACATCCACCTAAATAGATACCTATAGTAATGAAAAAAAACCCTTTCTATATAGTATAGAAAATATGACACAATAATTTTAGATATGATGTCATCAGTAAGATTCTGAACCATCTGTTCTGGGTATGAAATACAAATGGAATATAGTTCTTACCACTACGACGCTTTCACGTTGTGTTTTAACACTCCAATTCTGGTTTTCGTCTTTTATGTAGAAAACTGCATGAGGAGGGGAACCATGAAAGAACCACAGGGTGAATATATGAGCCAGAGGACCCTTTCCCACATAGTTTCATTCCATGTCAGTCTTTTAAACCAGACAGAAACCAGGACAGAGCAGCGCCAGAGTGTTAAAACACAATGTGAAAGAAGTCTAAATAAAAAAAACACACAAAACTTTTTGGGAGTGAAGCTACATTTAATCTTCAAACTAGTCAAATCAGTCTATATATCCGATGTTCAACCACAGCTGAACTCAGGGTAATGCGTTTATCGTTCTCTGAAGATAAAAAAAGACTAATCCCCTGGGTGAATTTTTAGATGCGCGATCAGGCCTGCTTTCTGGGAAAAACATTTCCCACATTCTGAACATGCAAATGGTTTCTCCCCTGTGTGAGTTCTTAGATGTGCAGTAAGGCTTGCTTGCTGGGCAAAAACTTTCCCACATTCCAAACATAAAAATGGCTTTTCACCAGTGTGAGTTCTTAGATGTGCGATAAGACCTGTTTTCTGGGCAAAGCTTTTGTCACATTCCGAGCATGAAAAAGGTTTCTCGCCGGTGTGAATTCTCTCATGCGCAGTAAGACCTGATTTTTGGGAGAAACATTTCTCACATTCCAAACATTTATACAACTTTTCCCCTGTGTGAATTCTTATATGTGCAAGAAGGCCTGCTTTTTGGGCAAAAAGTCTCCCGCATTCCATACATGAAAATGGGGCCTCTTCTAAGTAACTTCTCTGATGTTCAACAAGATCTGATTTCTCAATAAAAGATTTCTCACATTCTGAACATGAAAACCGCTTCCCTACATTGTGAATTTTCTGATGGAGAACCAGTCCTGACTTCCTAGTGAAACTTTCTGCACATTCTGAACATGAAAAAGGCTTCCCAACTGTGTGAATTCTCCGGTGTTTAATAAGATCTAGCTTCTTGGTGTAACATTCTTCACAGTCTTCACATGCAAACGGCTTGTCTCCCAGTTGAGTTTTTTGATGCTGGATTACTTTCGTGTTTTTAGTTAAACAATTGTCAGATTCTGAACATGAAAACTCCTTCCTTTTGTGAACTGTTTGATGTCTAGCAAGATTGCATTTCTTGATAAAACGTCTTCCACATTCCGAACATGAATATGGCATCTCTTCAGTGTGATTTCTCTGCTGGTGAATTAGTCTTGATTTGTCAGTAGACTCTTTTCCACATTTCCTACTTAAAAACAGTTTATTTCCTTTGCAGAATTTTTGATGTTTAATAAGAACTGATTTGTGGACAAAACATTGACCACATTTGGAACACGGAAACCGTTTCTTTCCTGTGTGAATTTTGTGTTTAGCAAGATTTGATTTACTAGAAAAGTATTTTGAGAACGCCATTACCCCTCTGTGAATTCTCTGCTGATGAGTAAGATATGATTTCTGGTTAAATTGTTTGCTACATGAAAAGTCTGTCACAGTTTTAGGACTTTTTGGATGATTACAACAACTGTCTTTCTGTGTAAGGCATTTCACGTAGTCAGAAGACGGAAGTAATGCAATGTCCATCAAAGCCCTCTGAATCAGTCTACTTGCTTCCTTTCTAAATTTGTTCTCCAACTCAGACCTCAGAAATAATTCATGGCCACAATGTCCTCTAATTGTATCTGATCTATGAAGAAAAGGTTGCTCTTGCTTAGAAGGAGAAGATGAATGATCTCTGCTGTTGTGCCTTGAATCAATCATTTGGGTAAAGAGGTTTCCTGCTGCAGAATCTTGTGTGATATTCTCTACTTCTGCTTCACAGTATGGTAAACTGTAGAGACTTCCCCTCAAATCCTTGCTGTAGCCATCTACGGGAAATTAAATGATTATTGTTAATATTCAACTGTTTCACACACAAAGTAAATACATATATATATATCCTCTGTAAAGATTCCTGTACCATGTCTAATGCATAAGTAAAAGACAAACAGGCCATGTACGGAGATACTGTGATTTTAATACATAATACCTCTAGTGGTTTGGATACATATGTGTTTAACCAATAATATACCTGTTGGTCTAGGAAGGTTTAGATATCCATAAATAATATCTTTGATGGTCTAGGGTTGACATATATCTCCAAACATTGTCCAAGCGACTTCTAACAAGAATTGGAATGCACGAATAGATCACAGATAGTCAACCACACAATCCAAACACCTCAGGGTGGGGCAATGATGCAAAGTCACATAGAACCAGAATCCATGGATCCAATATGAAAACCATAAAGTAGGTGTGACAGCATCCAGGGAGCAGTAAAAACATAGTATGTATTCTTGCATAAGCAGCAATGTCTCAACCAACAGGTGGATTCTCTGGATCTGGTTTTAGTGTATATTTTCATTATTCATGATAAAGGTTTGGAGGCAGTATGTAAGAAGCTTACCATCTCAGACCTTTAACCGGAGTATGTACAATGAGCGCTATTGGAGTTCATACTCCAAAATAATTATTTTATTTCTGGGAAGGTGTTCTACTAGCAGTGCCTGGGGATGGCCATGGGGTCCAACGTGGCCCCTAATTATGCTAATATCTGTATGCCCGTCGTACCCATTGCTCCAGTACGTCCCACAAGTACTCAATCGCATGAATGAATAGCTATTACAAAATGAGCAGCTTTTTATTTTACCCAAGCCCTTCCCAGCATGCCGTTCGTCAAACTCAGCATTTGCATATTTGTTGATTTTCTGCAATGTCCAATTACTTTTGTCCATATAATGTGTGTGTGTATATTTTATATTTATATACCGTATTTTCCGGCGTATAAGACGACGCCCCAACTGTCGACTTATACGCCGGGAATATGGTATAGAAGAAAAAAAAAAAAAATCAATACTCACCTCCTGCCGCGATGCTGCAGGCTGTCTCTCCCTCCTCCACGCCGACAGAGCATTGCTTTTTGGAGGCGGGGCTTGAATGCCCCGCCTCCAGAAAGCTAATGCTCGGATTGGCTAACTCAGCACGGCATCAGCCAATGAAAGCCGGCGCTGTGTTAGCCATTCAATGATGACATTGAATGGCATTCAAGCCCCGCATCCAGAAAGCAATGCTCTGTCAGCATGGAGGAGGGAGCAACAGCCTGCAGCAGCGCCGCAGATCATCGCAGAACGCTGAGGGAGGCGAGTATTAATTTTTTTTTCCTACAGCTTATTCCCAGCGTATAAGACGACCCCCAACCTTGGACAAGATTTTCCAGGGTTAAAAGGTCGTCTTATATGCTGGAAAATATGATATATAATATCTTTATTTATATAGCACGAAACATATTCCACAGCGCTATATATAAATATATTATACACACACACACACACACACACACACACACACACACGCACACGCACACGCACACGCACACGCACACGCACACGCACACGCACACGCACACGCACACGCACACACACGCACACACACACGCACGATAAAAGACCTGTTGGTCAAACATTGCCGCTTATGGGAGAATAAAGACGGTGTTTTATCTGCACCCAGGGTGCTGTCACATCTACTTTATGGTTAGGAACTGGAGCGCAGTCAGACTGTGAGAGTCCAACTGCATTCAACTTCCAGATCCTAATGGGATTCAGATCAGTGCAAATAGAACAGTGTGGTCAATGCATTCAGTGTGCGAGTGCTCCGGCTGATTCATACTCTACGGAGAGACAATGCGCCATATGAAGCCGCTTCCCCAGATTTGTTGCACCGAGCCCAATAATACAATATTATGATGGGCTATGCCAAATGACAATGTTATAGATGTGATACATGGAGTAATGTTTGTTGTATTCAGGAGCATAAAAATCTATTCATACTATGTTCATGGATATAAGAACATTATCAATATAAATGGACATTACAGAATACACATGTTGGCCAGTAACATAGCAACACAGTCATATAGTATGTTAGGCCGAAAAAAGACATCTGTCCATCTAGTTCAGTCTATTACCCCCAATGTTAATCCAGATAAAGGCAAGAAAAAAAAAATAATAAATTTTTCTTTGCCTCCCCCTGGATCAACATTAGGGGAAAATAGGCTGAACTGGATGGACAGAGGTCTTTATTCGGCCATACATACTATGTTACTGGCCAATATGCATATTCTATAATGTCTATTTATACTGATAATGTTTTTATATCCACGAACATAGTATATATAGATTGTTCTGCTCATGAAGGATAGGTGATAAAAGTGTGATCGGTAAGGCCTCCTTCCCACGAACGGATTTACGCCGCGTAAATCCGCGGCAAAAATCCGCTGCGTTGCCCCATGCTATTAGGTTCTATTGAACCTAATAGCACAATGCTCACGATGCGTAATTCCACCGCGGAATTACGCACCGTGAAAACTCCCGTCCTCACCCGCAGCATGTTCTATTTGCCGCGGGTGTACGCGCTGACGGCTTCCATTGCAGTCAATGGAAGCCGTCCGTTCACGCTATCTCCCGCTGCAACCAGCGGAAGATAGCGTGAAAAAACGCTTCCCCGCCTACCGCCGCGCGTCATATGACGCGGCCGGCGCGTCACGTGACACGGCCGGCCGCGTCATGTGACGCGGTGGGCGTGTCACATGACGCGACGGCGGTGGGTGGGGAAGCGTCTTCACGCTATCTTCCGCTGGTAAGTATGGGGTCTCTGGGGGGCGCCGTGACGGGCTTCACTGCGGAATATTACGCGGCGGAGCTCGTCACGCTCGTGGGAAGGAGGCCTAAGTCTCACCACCAAGAAAATGGATCATGCATGCATGGCATTGCTCCATTAATTTCAATAGAGCTGACGGAAATAGCTATAAGCGCTTGGCTATCTCTAGCAGTCCCATGCATGTTCGACTACTGCTCCATTCAATATTGTCCTCGCTGCAGTGAGGACAGAGGGGAACGCATGACTCTCATTCTCAGGAGTGTCGGGATATCAGCGGTGAGATCCTCACCAACTAGGTGATAAAAGTCAGTCTTGGCACAACCCCTTTAACATGACTGGTTTTTGTATTAACTTGTAATTACTTACCTGGACTTATGTTTGCAGGTATCGTGTCCTCCTTATATTGATTAGGTCCCCTCTCATACAGCCTCTCTTCCTCCATAACTTCCACATTAATATCTAGGAGTTCTTCACCCTGGATCAAATAATGCAACTTTACAAATGAAATACCTTCAGAGTGATGATCAGCCATGGTTTATGGAAAATGTCCTACACTGAGCTGTGGCTAACTACTTCTATAACTGATGCTTTTACTTCCCGTGGTGAGCCACCCCATTAACACAGTTGTAGGAACATTCCTATGAAGAAAATACCTCCATCGGGGAGATGGAAAATAGGCAAATAGTATGTGGAACACGGTGGTCCATAAGAGTCAGCTGCATTGACCCCAAAAGAGAGTCAACCGAATTGCCAGAAGCAGGGGCTTTAATCTGCCGCCGTATTTTTACTATCGGCTGGGATTAAAGCCCAGGACCATGTTTTGTGTTGCAGATTCGCAGCAGATTTCACATTTTCAATTTAACCCCTTAAGGACAAGGCAGTTTTAGGGATTTTACCCATGTGGTGGTTTAACTGCCCTATTTTTTTTCCTTCAGCTACTAAAATTACTTTTGCTGTGTTTTTTTTTCCACGACATATAGGGTGATTTTTTTCATATCTTTTTTCACTGACTTTCTCAGTTTTTTTTTTGTTTTGTTTTATTGGGGTAAAAAGCGAAAGAAATGATTTTTTTTACCATTTATAGTTTTTTTAAAAATTTGTATATTTATGCTAAAATAAAGTATGGGAACGGGTTCCTCATTTTGATATATAATATGTATTGAGATAGATATATATATATATAAATAATATATATATATTTTTTTTATTTATTTATTTAATTTTAATTCTTTATCTATCATTTTCAAATTTTCGTTCAACAACAAGATATGCATTTCTGTAACACTAAGGCCTCATGTCCACGGGGAAAATCGGGCCCGCTACGGATTCTACATGTAGAATCTGCAGCGGGTCCCTCCTGCCCCGCGGACATGGGCGCTGAAAATACAAATAAATGAGAATAAACTTACCTCCGATCCGCTCCGTTTCTTCTCTTCGCGGCGGCGTCATCTTCTCTCGTCGCGGCCGGATCTTCATTCTTCGGCTCGGCGGATGTGCACGATGACGTCGGTGACGTGCCCCGCGCATGCGCCGGGCCGAAGCAAAATGATCCGGCCGCGGCTGAGAGAGGATGGCGCGGCGCCGAAGAGAAGAACCGGAGCGGGTAAGTAAAATGTGATTTTTGTGTCCCGCGGATCCAGACGGCTTCCATAGGCTTCAATAGAAGCCCGCGGGAGCCGTCCCCGTGGGAGACCCGCATGAAAATGGAGCATGGTCCGGATTTTTTCATGCTCCATTTTTTTTTTTAAATCACTTTTATTGACGATCCGCGGGTATTTATCTACCTGCGGGTGGTCAATGCATCCCTATGGGGTGCGGATCCGCACGCGGGAGAAGAGTTAAAATCCGCTGCGGATTTTAATTCTTCTTTTCCCCGTGGACATGAGCCCTAAGGCCTCATGTCCACGGGGAAAATCAAATCTGCTCCGGATTTGTAACGCGGATTTGGGCCGCGGATGCAGTGCGGATGAGCTTAAAATAGTATTTTATTGTATTTTATTGCATGCGGATGCGTTTTTTTTTTCACGCGTGTATGCACGCGGATGGCATTTTTGCATCTGCACGTGAAAAAAAATGCAAGGCCACTGAAAAAGAAGTTTTTATGATAACAGGGAGAGAAAACGCATCAATTCTGCCATAGGTTTCTTTTTCTTTTTCTTACAGCGTTAATCATGCAGCATAAATGACACACTAAATTTTTTCTGCGGGTCGGTATGGTTACAACGATACCATAATTGTTATATTTTTTTTAGGTTTTTACACTTTTTTGCAATAAAACCCCCTTTTTATTGGAAATCATTTTGTTTCTCTATAGCTGCATTCAAAGTCCTGTAACTTTTTTATTTTTCTAAATACGGAGCTCTATGTGGGCTTATTTTTTGCGAAATGAGCTGTAGTTTTTATTGGTACCATTTTGGGGAATGTACGGCTTTTTTGATCACTTTTATAGCATTTTTTGGGAGGCAAAATGCTAAAAATTAGCATTTTGCCTCTGTTTTTTAGTGTGTTTTTTTACGCTTTTTGTCGTACAAAATAAAAAGCATGTTCAACTTTTTGTACACGTCGTTACGGACGTGTCAATACCCAATATGTGGGGTTTTAATTTTTTTTCCCTTTTTTTATGCTAATATTAGAAAAAGCATAAAAAAAGTGTTTTTTTACATTTTTTTTACATTTTTCTTTTCTTTTCTTTTACACTATTCGAGTCCCTCTGAGGGACTTGCAGCACTATGCCTATGATCGCTGTCATAAGGCATGGCAGAGCTACTGCTCTCCCATGCCTTATCGCCTATACAGCGATTATAGGCACAGGCAATACAGGACGCCAG
Organism: Eleutherodactylus coqui; assembly: GCA_035609135.1. NCBI lineage: Eukaryota > Metazoa > Chordata > Amphibia > Anura > Eleutherodactylidae > Eleutherodactylus > Eleutherodactylus coqui. The sequence goes on along the minus strand of CM069417.1, from coordinate 104,075,299 downwards.
TGTCTGGCGTCCTGTTGCCATGGCGACAGGCCGGGCTCTCGCGATGACATCGCGAGAGCCGGCCGGAGACACCGAGGGAGCGCGATCTCTCTGTCAACTCTTTCCCTGTCGCGATCTACTTAGATCGCGGCAGGGAAGGGGTTAACAGCGGGGGGGCATGCCCCCCCCCCCGCTGTTGCAGCGGGACGCCGGCCGTGACTGACAGCCGGCTCCCGCTGCAGGATAGCGCGGGATCTTATGTGATCTCGCACTATCCCCAGGACGTACCGGTATGTCCTGTTGCGGTAAGTACCATGCTCCGAGGACGTACCGGTACGTCCTGGAGCGGGAAGGGGTTAAATCCGCAGCGGATCTCATGCACCCGATAAATTAGTATTTACAATCCGCAGCGGATCTCCCACACCCATAGAGGTCTATGGGGGCCATCCGGAGCGTGATCCGCACTAAAATGGAGCATGGCACGTTTTTTTTCATGCTCCAGATTTTTTAAATTCCTTTTTATTGACCATCCGCGGGTATTTATCTACCCGCGGGTGGTCAATGCATCCCTATGGGGTGCGGATCCGCGCGCGGGAGATCCGCTGCGGATTTTAAATCTCATTTTGCCCGTGGACATGAGCCCTAACACATGAATTGGGATATTTTCCCTATCTTTTCTTATAACTGAACAACTCCAGAGAGAAAAGGGAAAACGGAAAAAGGAGAAAGATACAAATAAGCAATGGAAACAATGCAAAAGTACCGGTTGGAGTAATCATTTCCAACCTGGTGGGTTACATTAAGACTTACTTCTTGACATTTGTTTGTCTGGTAGATTATTCAGTGCCTACTTCGGCCGTTCTTTCACATAAACACATTCACAAGGGGAAAAACGTTTGGGGAAAGTTACAGATAAGACGAGAGCAGAAGGTGGGTCGGGTATGTCATATTGAGGGTATTATGGAAAACATAACCTCTTATATTCTTCAGAATTCTGGAAATCCATCCAATGGTACCATGTCTTAGCAAATTTTTCTTGCGTACCTTTGATTGCTGATGCGAGGTCCTCCATCTCCATGATCCATTTTATCATGCTGAACCACTGCTTAACAGTTGGTGGGGAGGTCTGTCTCCAGAGTCTCGGGATGCAAGATCTTGCAGCACTTATCAGGTGGCGTAATACTGACTTTTTATAGACCGATATAGGAATATCACAGTGATGCAGGAGAAACAGAGCAGGGGATTTTGGCAAAGGAAATTGTGTAAATTTGGAAGCAATTCGCCACACTTCCGTCCAAAAACTCGCCAGCACCTGACACTTCCAAAAAACATGCAATAGTGTACCTTGTTCGGCCCCGCATCTCCAGCACATAGGGGAGACCGAGGGGAACATCCGATGTAGACAGGAAGGGCACCCTGTACAAACGCGAAAGGATCTTAAATCCCGATTCCTTAACCTGGCTGGATATTGAGGATGAGTGTGTAATTACATAAATTTTTTCCTTTTCCTCTAAGCTCAGCTCAATGTTGAGATCTTTCTCCCATTGCTGAATATTGCTGGGGAAAGTGGTCTCCGGGTGGGAATTAAGTAGACCATCCATTCTGGACAGTGTGTGTCTGGAGGGGCCCACCTCGCTACATATAGATTCAAATTGCGTCTTAGGGCAAGAGAATGTGCTTGGATGAGGAAGGAATGTTAGAAAGTGCCTCAGCTGAATAGATTGACAGAATGGGAGCCTGGGTAGGTCAATCAGGGCCCCCAAATCTGTCCCCGAGAACCAGTGACCTTCACGTAGAAAATCACTTTTCCGGATTCTACCATTCGCAAGCCAGGTTCGGAAGATTTTGTTCTCTATGCCTGGGAGGAATTCAGGATTTCTGAGTATCGGGAACATGGGGGAAGGTGTAGGCGAGATGCCTGTATTAGTGAAAATTTTGGTCGCAATCGCCATTATGGGACCAATCGTAGAATGACGTGCTAGATTCGTTGTTACCTGGTCCTGTAGCCAAGGAGGGGCTTTAAGAGACACTGAGGCAGACAGTTGTTCTATTTCGATCCATTATTTAAGGTCTTGGTGTCTGTACCAATCCACTATACGGGCTAGGTGTACTGCCTGGTAATATTGGGGAAAGTTTGGGAGACCCAGCCCTCCTTCATTTTTTGGCCTGGTCAGCGTGCTACGGGCTATGCGGGTTGGTTTATCAGCCCATATAAACTTGGTCATAAGCGAGAGCAATTGTTGGAAAAATTGCCTGGGTATGTGGATCGGCAGGGCTTGAAATAAATATAGCACTCTTGGGAGAATGTTCATTTTGAACATCGCGCTTCTACCGAACCACGAAAACAGGCTCTTTGTCCAAGTGTTTAAGGCCTCATGTCCACGGGGAAAATCAGATCCGCTGCAGATTCTCCATGGAGAATCTGCAGCGGGTCCCTCCTGCCCCGCGGACATGAGCGCTGAAAATAGGAATAAATGAGAATAAACTCACCTCCCATCCGCTCCGTTTCTTCTCTTCGCGCGGCGTCATCTTCTCTGCGTCGCGGCCGGATCTTCTTTCTTCGGCTCGGCGGATGCGCATGATGACGTCGGTGACGTGCCCCGCGCATGCGCCGTCCCGAAGAAAAAAGATCCGGCCGCGACGGAGAGAAGATGGCGCCGCACGAAGAGAAGAAACGGAGCGTGTGAGTAAATCCCGATTTTTGTCTCCTGCGGATCCGGACGGCTTCCATAGGCTTCAATAGAAGCCCGCGGGAGCCGTCCCCGCGGGAGACCCGCATGAAAATGGAGCATGGTCCAGATTTTTTCATGCTCCATTTTTTTTTTAAATCCTTTTTATTGACCATCCGCGGGTATTTATCTACCCCGCGGGTGGTCAATGCATCCCTATGGGGTGCGGATCCGCGGGCAGGAGAAGAGTTAAAATCCGCTGCGGATTTTAATTCTTATTTTGCCCGTGGACATGAGCCCTAAGTCTTACCTAATCTTATTTGAGAGTTTTGGGTAGTTCGCGGAGTAAAGGTCTGAGGTGGTGGGCGTGAGGTTGATCCCTAGATATAGAATCTAGTCTGTTGCCCAGGAAAACAAGAAGGACTCCATGAGGTTGTTTATCAGGTGTTGAGGGAGCGAGATATTCAGAGCCGCCGATTTATGATAATTGATTTTAAAGTTGGATAGCTGGGAGTACCTGTTGATTTCGGATAGCAGATTAGGCAAGGAAAGTCGGGGGCTAGTTATTAAGAATAGTAAGTGGTCTGCATATGCTGCAATTTTATGCTCCGTGCCTTCTAGTGTTATCCCTCTGACATTGGTATTAGAACGGATATATCCTATCAGAGGCTCTAAGCATAATATGAAAATTAGAGTCGAGAGGAGGCACCCCTGTCTCGTACCATTTGTAATAGAAAAAGGTGCCGAGAACTGTCAGTTTACCCCTACCAAGGCCGTTGGGTGGGAGTAAAGACTAGTAAACCACTGTAGCATATTAGGGCCCATTCCCAGGTGCTATAGGGTAGCAAACAAGAAATCCCAGTCCACTCGGTCGAAGGCTATATCCGCGTCTGTGGAGAGTAGACAGGCGGGTATGGAGTGATTTTGGGCGTAATAGATTAAGTTGATCGCTTTTGTCATGTTATCTCTAGCCTCTCTGAGCGGAACAAAGCCCATTTGGTCTTTATGGATCACCCGTTGCAAAAGGGGGGAGATCCTGTTTGCTAGGATTTTGGAGAATAGTTTTAAATCGACGTTTAACAAGGATATGGACCGGAAACTGCGAGGGGTCTTTGCCTTCCTTAGGGATAACGGTGATATGAGCCTTTAGAGTATCTCTAGGCAATTCATTTCCCGACATCAAAGAATTGAATGCCCGTATAAATTGAGGTGAGAGGGTCTCAGCGAATTTTTTGTAGTACTGTAGTGCGAGCCCATCTGGGCCCGGGCTTTCCCTGTATGGGACTCGGAGAGGGCTTTTGTAAGCTCTTCCTGTGTTATTGGAGCCTCCATTGTCTCTATCGCTTCCTGTGTGAACCTGCTCAGGTTCGACTGTTGGAGGTATTCTTGTATTAATACCCTTCGGGACGTCTTTCCGGTTCTGAATGGGGGGACGGCAGGTTATAGAGCGTCTGATAATAATTGCGGAATGTTTCAGCTATCTGTTGGGGAGTGTGCAGAGTCGTGCCACTGGAGTTGTTGATGTGGGGGACAAATGCTCCAGCTCTAACTGTGCGCAGCACGCGGGCTCGCGTACGGCTAGGTGTATTGCCAAATTCGTAAAAATGGCATCGGCATTTTGTCAAGTTCGCTTTTGCCTGATCCATGCAGTGTATGCATACTCTGTCCCTCAGTTGTGTTAGTTCCTCCCCTTGTAGTCTATCCTGGGTGGACTTGTGAGCCAATTCCAACGCCTGAATGTATTCTAACAGTTTGCTGAGTTGGGCTCCCCTCTGTTTCTTGACACGGGATCCGATGCTTATACACACCCCGCGAATTACACACTTGTGTGCCTCCCAGATTGTTAGTGGGTTTACGTCTGGGGTGTTGTTTTGTTCAAAGTATTCCTGCAAAGCCGTGTGCATCTCACTGAATATTACAGGGTCTCGAATTAGGGATTCATTGAGCCGCCATTGCCATTTTTTGTTGTGTAGATCGGGGAGTGATAACAAGAGGGTGATGGGGGCATGGTCAGAGAGCGTAATACTATCAATTTCTACTGATTTTAAGAGGGCTAGGGAAGAGTGGTGTATCAAGAAATAGTCTATTCTAGAGTACGTGTTGTGTGGGGGGGAGAAAAAGGTATAGTCTCTGGTGGTAGGATGCATAATCCTACAAGCGTCTGTCAGTTGGTATTTATGGAGAATTTTCTTTCTACCCCTGGTGGTGCCTACCTGAGTATAGGAATTTTAAAATCTCCCCCCCAGTATCAGGGTGCCCATCCTGAATTCATCTAACTCCTCCAGAACCCCTTCTAAAAAGGTAATCTGGTTGGTGTTAGGTGAGTACACGGAAGCAAATGTGACTGGTGTGCCGGCGAGCTTACCTTTCATGAAGAGATATCTGCCTCCTGGATCACTGCGTGTCTCCGTATGTTCCCATGGGACCGAATTGGCAATCAGCATTGAAACGCCCTTTGATTTGACTTCTGTGTTCGTGCTTTGGTAAACATTTGGGAATCTTGCATTCGTGAGTCTGGGAACCGCGTCGGAGCGAAAATGGGTCTCTTGTAGAAAGGCCACCCGCGCTCTCTTTTTTCCAAAGGAGACAGAGGATGGAGGATCTCTTTTCAGGAATATTTCAGCCCTGTGCATTAATAGAGAGAACTATAAGGTTAGCAGAATCCGAAGACATGGTCAATAACGGGAATTTTTTCTTACCGATAATTCCCTTTCTGGAAGACATCATGACAGCATACGCTGGAGGTTGCTCACCTGCTGACCTGAAGGGACAGGAAGAGGCAGAGTATAAAAAGCACCTCCCCTCCACCAACACCAGTGCGTTCCAAATGACCACAGTGACCAGCTATTTAACCAGAAGGTGTGTTTTTATTGACATCACACACCTCAGAAAACAAAGTTAAAGCATACACATTACCTCATGTGTTGGACAAACTAGGGTAACCATGTTGGTAAGGGGGGGAAAAAAGCCCGTATGCTGTCATGATGTCTTCCAGAAAGGGAATTATCGGTAAGAAAAAATTCCCGTTTTCCCCATGACATCATGACAGCATACGCTGGAGGAATACCAAATAAGTGGCATGGGCTTTATAGGGAGGGATTACGGCTTGGAGCACCTTCCTACCGAAGGATGCGTCCTGACTATATTTAAAGTCCAGCCTATAATGTTTGATGAAAGTATGGCCTGAAGTCCATGTGGCTGCGTTACAGATTTGCTCAATCGACGCGTGCGCTCTCTCCGCCCAAGAGGATGCCACCGCTCTCGTTGAGTGGGCCTTCAATCCTTCTGGAGGGGGGATGCCCTTGGCCTTGTAAGCCTCCTGGATGGCTCTCCTGAGCCACCTGGCGATCGCATCTTTAGAAGCGGCCTTTCCTTTGGCCTGCCCCTGAAATTGAACGAAAAGTTTGTCAGACTTCCTGAAACTTTCTGTTGCCTCGAGGTACGCTAGTACCGCTCTTTTGACGTCTATATTATGGAGCTTTTGTTCTTTTGCATTTTTGAAATTTTGGCAAAAGGCTGGAATAACTACTGGTTGGCCCCTGTGGAAATCTGACAATACTTTAGGCTGGAAGGATGGGTCTAAAGAAAAAACTATTTTGTCCGGGTGGATAGTCATATATGGGGCCCTTCGTGAGAGGGCCTGGATTTCCCCCACGCGTCTGGCTGACGTAACTGCCACAAGCAGGGCTACCTTGTATGTCAGCCGGGCGATGGATAGATCCGTAATCGGTTCAAATGGGGGGTCGCATAAGGCCTGAAGGACTATGGTTAGATCCCAGGGTGGTGCCGTGGCCCGTGTGAATGGATGTAATCTGCTCGCCCCTCTAAGCAATCTCCTAATCCACCTGTGCTCCGCCAGCGCGAGATCGAAGAATGCCCCCAAGGCCGCAATTTGGACTTTGAGTGTATTCGGACTCAAACCTTTATCCAGGCCCGCCTGGAGAAAATCTAAGATTTTCCGGATGTCTGGCTGATCCAGCTGCTGGATGTCCTGGCCTAACCACTCCGAAATTTTTTTCCAGACTTTGGAGTAGATTTTGTGTGTCGAGGGTTTAAGGCTCTCGCTAATGGTGGAAATAACCTTAGGGGAAAGACCCTTCCCTAGGAACTTTACCCGCTCAAGCTCCAGGCCGTAAGCCTGAACTTGTGAACTTCCGGGTAAAGAAGAGGGCCCTGCGACAGTAGGTCCGGTCTTGTTGGAAGGTGGAAGGGCTCTCCCACTGACAGGGATCTCAGGAGGGGGAACCACGGTCTTTTGGGCCAATATGGTGCTACAACAATTACTGTTAGGGTTGACTGCAGTAATTTCCTTAGCAGAAGCGGGATTAGTGGTAGAGGGGGAAAGGCATACGCTAGGTCCCAATCCCAGGGGTGAGAGAGAGCGTCCGTGCCCAAGGCCTGTTTCTCTGCGCCTCTGGAAAAGAAAAGCCGGCATTTGGTGTTTGCGCTTGACGCAAAGAGGTCTACTTCTGGTACCCCCCACTTCTCCACAAGATGGCTGAACACCTCTGGATGGAGTTCCCACTCTCCTGGGTCCACTTTCCTTCTGCTTAAAAAGTCCGCGGCTGAGTTCTCGGCTCCTCTTATATGAAAGGCCGATAGGGACTTTGTTGTGCCTTCCGCCCATTGCAGAATCCGCCCCGCCAGTCGTTGTAGTGGAGGATTCCTGGTGGTACCCTGGTGGCGAATGAGTGATACTGTTGTCATATTGTCTGAGAAGATCCTCACATGTTTCGCCACTAACCGTGTTTGCAGGCTACGCAGGGATTTCCATACAGCTTTAAGCTCCCTAAAGTTCGATGAGCTAGCTTTCTCGTGAACGTCCCAGGCCCCCTGTACATAACCGCCTTCAAAGTGGGCCCCCCACCCTTTGGCGCTGGCATCGGTCGTGATTATTACGGCCGGGTCCAAATTCCAATCGGATGCCTGAGACAGGTTGTCCGACGACACCCACCAACGGAGTGAAGCTCTGGCTTCCGCAGGAATAGGGATTGTCTGATCAAGCGAAGCCTGCAACTTGTCCCAATTCTGGAGAATTAGTGACTGGAGTCCGCGACTGTGGAATTGGGCCCAGGGGACCACGCCGATGCACGAAGTCATTAGTCCCAGGATCCGCATTGCGTCTCTTATCGTTACCCTATGTTTTTTATATAGGTTGGAACATTCCTCTATGATAAGATGTTTTCTTAGGGGAGGAAGGGACGAATTTTGTAGACTGGAATCCAGGAATTTCTTCCTGGTTTCTGGCTCCATGTTGGATTTTGACTCGTTAACAATCCAGCCAAGCTCCTTAAGTAATTGCAATGTGGACTCCAAGTGTGATCTCAGAGTAGACGGGGAATCTGCCACCAACAGGAAGTCGTCTAAGTAGGGGATGATCATGACACCCTGATTTCGTAAGAAGGCCACCATTTCCATCACGACCTTGGAAAAAATTCGCGGAGCCGAGGAGATTCCAAATGGTAGGCAGACGAACTGGAAGTGGCGGATTTCCCCCTCCACCCTCAGCGCAAACCTCAGGAATTTTTGTGAGTTGGCGTAAATAGGGATATGAAAATAGGCATCCTTAAGGTCTATTGTAGCCATTACGTTATCCCTGGCAATTAGAGGAGTTGCAGTTCTAATGGTTTCCATTTTGAATCTCCTATATTCAATGAATTTATTCAGTTGTTTTAAATTGATAATGGTGCGGTGGGAGCCGTCTGGTTTGGGAACCAGAAAGAGGGGGGAATAGAAGCCTTTTCCCTGTTCCTTCTTAGGGACTGGGATAATCGCGCCGAGACCCTGCAGGTTCCGTACGCCCTCCAACAGAGCCTGCTCTAGGCCTGGAGACTGGGTTGGGGTTATCATAAACCTGTCCGGGGGCCGGGATAGTAGTTCGATCCTGTACCCCTCCGCCACTAGGTGCAGTACCCACTCGTTAGTTGTAATATTACGCCAGCTATGGGAACAGCGAGCCAGTCTACCCCCTACCGGGCCCGAAAGTATGGGCTGAGGGACAAAAGTTAAAGTCTTACCCCTTCCGCCCTTTGGATAAGACCATCTTCCGGTCTTCCCCTTCCCGGCGTACGTAGACGAGGGATGAGGGGTGAAGGGTCTCTTGGGTGGTCTGGTGGCAGGCAGTCCGTGACTCTTGTCAGCTGCTTTCTCCAGCAGACGATCCAGGTCTGGTCCGAATATACGCCCGCCCCGGAACGGTAGGGTACATAGCCTATTTTTGGACGCTGCGTCCCCTGACCACTCTTTCACCCACACTGCCCTTCTGGCGGTGTTCGATAGGGCTGCCATGCGGGCTCCGAGGCGGACTGTTTCCATCGAAGCATCCGCCAGGAACCCTGTTGCCATTCGCAGCAGAGGGATGCCACTTGCGAACTCCTCCCTAGGGGCTTTTTGGTCGACTAGGGCTGCGAATTGGTCCAACCAGATTGCCATGGAACGAGCCACGGAAGTGGCCGCGATGTTAGCTTTCATGATGAGACCGGAGGTAGACCAGGCTTTACGCATGGATGTGTCCACCTTATGGTCCAACGGGTCCTTTAAGTGGGACGTATCCTCAAAGGGCAATCCAGACTTTCTGGATATCATGGCAATTGCAGTATCGACTTTAGGTATCTCGTCCAAAAAGGACACTTCATCTCCCGGAAATAACAGGCGTTCTTTAAATTCCCTGGGGATTAGCGGAGCCTGATCCACGCTCTCCCACTCATTTAGAATCAGCTGCTTGAGTGTGGCGTTTACGGGGAATGAAGATTTTTGTTGCGGGAGTAACCCCGCGAACATATCCTCCTGGACTGTGCGGGGTTGCTGCACGTCTTCCTCCACCTGCATGGTCCTGCGTACCGCTTTCAGCAGTTGATCCATGTCTGCGGTAGAGAAAAGATATTTCTTGTCCTCCTGCGTCACTTCCCCGTCAAAATCCACATTTTCCGCTATGTCGGAGTCAGACTCAGACACCACCGGAACCGACCTGCGTGTAACCCCGGAAGGCCCAGGTTGGAGGTCCGAGAGGGAGGACTGCACTTCTTCTCGGACGACTGACCGAATTTCGGCCATAAGGGAAGTTTTTTCCTCCTGCATAATTTTTGCGGAGCAGGTAGCGCATAACGTTTTTGTGCAGGAGTCGTCGAGTTTGGTTAGACATACTGGACATTTTTTACTCCTGCGTCTAGCCTCCCTCGGTTTTTGAGTATCCCTGTCCTGTAAGACAAGGGAAACTCAGTTAGTCGGGAAGTGTATGTAGTGCAGGTGTAGGTTGGTCCACTGGACCACTTACAGTTAGGAGGGTCTCTGGGTCCTCTCTGGTCGACATCTTGCGCCTTGCAGGAACGCTTCCTGTGCTTAGGGTCGTTCCTTAGCGTGGAGAAACACCACCAGCTGATGCAGGGGCAGCGGATTTTTGAATTTGGCGCCGGCCGCGCCAGGCCACGCCCCCTTTGCGGAGCGTCCGACGTCACCGCGCTGTATCCGAAACCACGCCCCCTGGAGCGCTCCTGTCGGCCTGGACCCGGAGATGGCGGCCGCCGCCGCAATGACGGCCGCAGTGGTGCCGGCAGCCCGTACTTGGACCCCGGCCCACCGGAGATGGCGGCCGCCGCCCGAAATGACGGCCGCAGTGGTGCCGGCAACCCGTACTTGGGCCCCGGCCCACGCAGTCCCCGGAAAGCTCCCAGATGGGGTCCTTCCCACTGGGTTTGCCGGGGCTGCCCGAAAGATCCACGCCGCCGCTTCGCCGGTAAGTCCTCCGGCATGGGACAGCGTTGCTGGAGCTCTGCCGTTGCTGTCCTGAAGGGACAGGAAAAACACTGGTGTTGGTGGAGGGGAGGTGCTTTTTATACTCTGCCTCTTCCTGTCCCTTCAGGTCAGCAGGTGAGCAACCTCCAGCGTATGCTGTCATGATGTCATGGGGAAATTATATTTGTCGTCTACCCTGGATTAAGAGAAGAAAGGGGGAGAAAAGTGAAAGAGAAAGAAAAAAAAAAAAAACACAAAAGGGGAAAAAAGGGGTGGGGTTGAGGGGTGGATGTAAAACGCTAGTTATACGAACAAAGAAGGGGAAGGATAGACCGATTTCAATAGTCATTGAATTCTGGCATTCTGTATCAATCTGGCAGTCAAACTACTTTTAAATATTCAGGTAGTCCGGTCCTCCCCCAGTACAAGGAGGGACCGGAGTTCCTGTAACCCTACTTGGGGATACGTGGAAATGCGCTGGAAGAAAGAAAAACGCAGTCTCAGCACACTCTATCAATGGGAGGAAAAGGGAGAGCGTGTTTACGAAAAAAGGCGTTGAAAAAAAGATAAACGTGCCCTCTTTTTGTCACTACTCGCTCTGATCCAATCAATAAGAAAAAACTGAAATTCCTCAGAGCCACAGTCTGAACGTCCTAGACAGGTTTAGCATCTTAACATTTTCCCCGAGACGGACGGGGGAGCAGGGGGATTGTCTTGTTCTGTAACAGAAGGCATTCCAAGCTTCCTGTAGAATATGATAAGACAGTACTTAGCCTGAGATCCTTACAAAATGTGTTGAATCAGCACTCCAGGGGTTAATCATGAATAAAACAGCACTTTATTCCTCAATGGTAAAAGACATAGCTGCAACGTTTCGATCCTACACACAGGATCTTTGTCAAGTACTTAGCCTGAGATCACTCAAGTGTTCATTTGGTCATTTCCTCGGCGTGCGTTATCCGTGCGCGAGTTAGTTGGAGATTCTTCTATTGGTAGAGTCCAATCTGGTAACGGGACCGCAGGTACTTCTAGGAAAGTGAACGCCGCTTCTAGGTCTGCTGGTGTTTTAACCCTGCAGAGGCAACCTCTCCTGCGGAGTATTAGGTGGAATGGATGGCCCCATCTGTACGTTGCGTCCACTCTGCGGGCTGCGTCTAGCAGAGGACGATTAAGCTTTCAACTGTTTAGGGTCAGCCTGGGTACGTCCGGCAAGATAGTGATCTCAGAGCCTCTGAAGTTTACCGGCCCCCTTTCCCAGGCTGAACGTAGAATATCCTCCCTCTGCCTGTAGAAGTGGACGCGGCAAATAACATCTCTTGGAAGATTTGTATTCCGCGCCCTTCCGCCTAGTAGACTGTGTACTCTGTCCAGCTCAATTACCCTATCTTCAGGGCGATGTAAAAGCTTCTTAAATATGGACGTAACGCAGTCGTACAGGGCTTCGGGTGGGATGTCTTCCGGGATACCTCTCAATTTCAGATTATTGCGGCGACCTCTATTTTCGATATCATCTAGATGTAGTTTCAAGTCTCTGATCTGCCTTTGCTGTTTCTCTACTGTGAGGGCCAGTTGTCCATAGAGGGGGCAACCGCCGTCTGCTTAAGAGTAATAACACGTTCTGTAAGAGCTTGCACTGAGTGCCGCACTACTGAGATGGCCGCCTCGTGTTTCTCCTCAATCCTACGCAACTGCGTTTGTAGGTCTGCTTTAGTTGGTAATGCGCGCATCATGACCCACAGCGCCTGGAGGGCTCGTGTGTCGCTTGCTGGTGGTTCCGGCGGAATAAAAGAGATCGGCGAAGCAGCAGTTTGCATTGTGTTGGGGTTCTTGCCGTATGGAATAAAGCCTGTGCTGCATACCATAGAGGCTGCTGTGTAAATGGTGGGGGTAGTATTGCTCTCACTATCTCTTCTGTGCTGGGTTGGTGGGGTTGCTTGTGCGTAGAAAGGGGCTGCTGTGTGGTTCAGGCTGCTCAGTACCTTTAGGCCTAATGTCCACTAGAAAAATACAATCCGCGCAGAATCTACCACGGATTTCCGCGGCAGATTCCGCACGGATTTGCTTTAAATGATTATTTTTTTGCATGCAGATATCCGCACACATTGCTATCAATGTGATAGCAATGTTGCCGATCCGCGGCAGAATGGAGCATGCCGCGTTTTTTCTCCCGCGTGTGAAAACCATAATTCTTTTAAAATGCCATCCGCTGGTGCAAAAATCAATTTAATGGACCGCGGATGGCCAATGATTCCCTATGGGCAAAATCCGCTGCGGATTCTGCGGCGGAAATCCGCTGCGGAATCCACAATTCCATTTAGCTAGTGGACATGAGGCCTTATGGGACTATGCACTTGTCCCTGTGTGTTGAGGCATGTAATGTCTGCTGTGTTCCTGTCTCATCAGGTGTGCTTGGGGAGCCCTCCGGCAGTGAAGTCTCACTCCCCTCACTAACCCGCTCAGGTGCTGAGAAAGTCCTCTGAGTCGGCAGCGGCTCCCTTTCCGTGGCTCGCTGAGGGAACAGCTCCACGTGGCAGTCCAGTGCCATGTCGGGTCTCTGCTTCCCTCTCTCCGCGGCGCCCGATACATGCAGGAACCTGCTCAAGGGGCTGCCCGATGTCGGGGGGGGGGGGGGGGGGGGGGCTCCCCTCCACTTCCTTCCTCTTTTCATCTCGGGGATATGTGCTGGTAAGCTGGAATAGCTCTTCTTTAAGGTCGGCGGCAGCGGAGCTCCAGAGAGTGCGGCCTCACTCCAGCATGCCTAAGCCATGCCCCCCCCTGTATTGATATATATTGACGTTTTGATATATAATGGTTTTGGATTACAGGGCGCATACGGCGACTGTTTTGGTTGGTGTCATCTTTGGGTTATTTTGCGTGATTGCAGAAGCAGGGACTTTAATCACCCACCGTATTTTTACTATGGTCCAGGATTAAAGCCCAGGACGAAGTGCTGTAAATTTACAGTGCTTGGTCCTTAATAGGTTAAAGAGTGAGCTCTGCTGCAGATCCGCATGAACAGTGGTGTATAACCCCCTAGAGTACTCATACCTCAGAGGGCATGATATATACCTAGAACTATGGTGTATAACCCCTAGAGCAGGGGTCCCCAACTCCAGTCCTCAGGGACCACCAACAGGTTATGTTTTCAGGATATCCTATAGTAAGAACACCTGTGGCAATGTCTGAGGCACTGACAATAATTACATCACCTGTGCAACACTGAGGAAATCCTGAAAACATGACCTGTTGGCGGTTCCTGAGGAATAGAGTTGGGGAACCCTGCCCTAGAGTACTCATACCACAGTGTGGAATACCATTTTCTTACCAAATAGTCTATGAAGAGAACATTTGGTTAGAGATCCCTCTACCTGATGATCCTGAGAGACATTATGATCTTCCTCTGGACGATGCTGGGAATCCAGAGGACTGGGAGATCTCTCTGGTGGATTTATCTTACTGCATCCATCTGTAGGAAAAACATCAGCAGTGACTGAATGCATTATGTATAAGTGATGTTCTGATGATGGTGATATCTCGGTGACCATCAAAACTCTTGTCTGCTTTTCAGTTCTGTAAATTAAAGTGCTCTCTTACCCGATGATGCAAAGGGCTGTTCATTCTCCATCATGACGTCCTTGTACAGATCCTTGTGTCCTTCTAAATACTCCCACTCCTCCATGGAAAAATGGACAGTAACATCATGACATCTTAAAGGAACCTGACAACACAATGATACGGTCATCATCCAGCCATATTATCCCCCACGTATAATGTCCCAGCAGCCTCACCTCTCCAGTCAGCAGCTCTATGATCTTGTTGGTGAGATCCAGGATCTTCTGCTTCTGGTCATATATTAGTGAGTGATACGGAGCATCCATGTTGGGGTTTTGGGTGCTGCAAAATCCTCCTGACCCATAGGGACAGTTTCTAAGAGTATGGGACTCGTCAAATATCTTCTTCACTACTGTGTAACCCTGTGGATGCACACTGATAAATGTCATTATATACAGTACATTACCAAAATATTTAACCTCATTAGTCATTGCCCTGTATTTTTTTATGTCTTTGTAGGAGACCCATAGTTTCTAAGAGTATGGTACTCATCAAATATCTTCTTCACTACTGTCTAATCCTCAGGGTGCACAGTGATAGATGTCACTATATACAGTACATTACCAAAATATCTCACCTCAGGACTCCTCACCTCTCCAGTGATCTGATAGATGATCTCCAGGCTGAGGTTCAATATACTCTTGATCGCCTCCTTTCTGTCCTGGTCTACCCTTGGTGGTACATTCATGTAGAGGGCCATTATCTTGTAGAAGAAAGAATATGGAAACAGAGATATCAAAATCTGAGTTGTTGTAGCATTAAAAAAGTCAAATAGCTCTCCTTTAGAACAGTGAGCAAAACTGTGAAAAAATACTCCAAACATGACTCGGAAGAGGAAGTACCTGTGACAAAGTAGACTTGACATTTGGCAACGAGACACATCTTTAAGAGGCTGCATCGTGTGAATAAAGAAAGATTTGGCATGATTCTCTATAATCCTTCAACTCCTCAGACAACATAGGGAATATTTACTAAAGAATGGAGAATACAGTAGACAAATTCCCAAGCAGCAGGAAAGTCATTCTGAACTCCTGTCCTGGAATAACGATGTCATTATCCATGAGAACACTGACAAATTCCCTATACAGAGTAAGTCAGTCATGTGGTAGCACCACACAGTAGCCCCGGTGGAAATACTGTATATATATCTGCTCCAGCTCCCTACGGTAGGAGTGTTTGTACAGTAACTCCAGTCATGGCAATGACCAGTGGAGCAGACTTTTAATGATTTGGTCGTAAGATAAATCACCTAGCTGCCAAATGTAAAATCAATGAATCGGGAACATACCATAAAATCTAAAGTAAATTTGCCTACACTATGCACACCTCCCAACTTTTACAATCATAAGTTTTTTGTATAGAAAAAAAGATTCCTTTCCGCGCTCCTACTGTGGACTTCAAGACAAATCCATTGTCATGGCAGACAGTTCTATTGTACTGTTTATATCATATGGTGGCGCGGATCGCTATTCCTGTAACTTTTCCAATCGGTGGAATATACAGCACTTCTCGGCAAATCCTGTCAAGTCCCATCCCAAATTGGCCTCATGTCCATAGCAAAACTGAATTGCAGATTTCCGCTGCAGAATCCGCATTCGATTTTGCCCATAGGGAATCATTGGCCATCCGCGGTCAATTAAATTAAATTTTACACCCGCAGATGGCATTTTAATTGATCTGCGTTTTTTACATGCGGGAGAAAAAACGCGGTATGCTCCATTTTACCACGGATTTCGCACGGATCAGCCACATTGCTATCACATCGATAGCAATAGGTGCGGATATCCGCATGAAAAAAAATACCATTTAAAGCAAATCCGTGCGGAATCTGCTCCAGAAATCTGCAGTAGATTCTGCGCAAATTGTATTTTTCTAGTGGACATGAGGCCTAAGGGTCCGTGTAAATGGGCGGATTTATCGTTTGAACCAGCCAATGACGTCATCGTTGGCTTATACAGCCTGTTTATACAACAGAGACATCGTTGGCTCGTTTGTACAAGAAATCGTTCAGGTCGTTCACAAACTAGAAAATGGTTCTAAAGCCATCCACAATGTCAATAAGAATGCATGTTCAAGGAAATAAAGCTACTACAGATAAAGCAAGTCCTCATATATAACAATCAGAAAGTGCTGCTGTAAATCATTTTCCATGTAGAGGACCGGCGATTCTTCCGGGTCCTATACAGTACACAAAGTACACCAGAAGAACAACATGGAGGCGTCCTCACCTTATGTTCAAAGGAGCAGCTGATCCTGGCACAGGTAAAGCACGTTTAGACCATGTAGTAGCAGACTATACTGTAAAGAGACGCTACTAGACAGCCAATCAGTGCAGGCACTCCAATATGGACTGTAGATTGGCATTGCTTGTTGAATGTAGTTTCAAGATAGAATTGTCCCAAAAAGACTTTTGTATGTTGAAAATATTATGATTCGGTGCATCGGAGAAGAATACAATGAGAAAACACCTAAATGACATTTTCAAGCTCTTCCGTTTTATTGTTCAGATGCAAGACATTATATAGTGTAGCATCTCCAACAAGGTAAACAATTCAAAGTCTACAGCACGTGTGACACTTTTCTCTTAAGCCCCATTTACATGCAACGGTTGTCGTTTGAACGAACAAATTAAGAACTTTTTAACTTTCACATGTTGAGTGTTTACATATAAAGATAACACTAGGCAACACAAACACCCACGATCTTTGTGTCTAAGAAAAGTTTATTTGTTCATGTTCGCTTATTGTAAAATAGAATGGAAAATAACTTTCATTCCGAAAAAAGTTTGCTTTTGTGGTCAGGACATCGATAATTAAAAATATATGATTCTGAATTTCGAATGGTTCAAGGACATAAAGAGTGAGGGAAGAAATTACTGCAAATCATGAGCCAAAGTCAACATACAGCGCAGAGTATGTCCATACAGGTCAAAATGAATGAAAACATAATCTTGCAAAGGCCAAACACAAACACAATCACCCAAGAAAAGGTACGGAACGATTATCGTTCAAAAAGTCGAAAGTGATCAATAATCGTTCAGTCTAAACGCGAACCAACCACTGAACAACAAACGATAACCATTCACTTTTTGTTCGTCATTCATTTTATGCAGGTGTAAAAATCATCATTGGCTCATTCGCTTATCATTTAATTTAACCCTTAAGAACCAAGTACAGTAAAATTACAGCGCTTGATCCCAGGCTTTAATCCTGACCAGTAGGAAAAATACGGTGTGGGATTAAAGCTCCTGTAATTTTGCAGGAGCAGGTTGGGTCCTCAGCTGTAAGCCACAGTCAAGGACCTGGAGAAGGGATAAGCGTTTTGCCTTCTTTACGAGCTATAATGAGCATTATGTAGTGAAGAGAGAAAGCAGAAGTATTACTTCCGCTATTCAACGCGATGACCATGTGACCGCCGGGAGTTTCCTGCCACAGCAGAGCTGCAGGGTCCCAGCAGACCCTGATCAGCTCTCCCTGGTAATATTGTCACTACAGGGGATGTTTTCCCTGTAACTGGGGCTCCTAAGGATGCGGCTCCTATGGATGCCCCAGAGACAGTGGGAAAGTGGGTACTTAAAAAAAGACAATGTGAATGACTCCCAGAAGACTTATATGACATCATGGGGGCCAGAGATGTAAAAATATAGTTACAGCAATAAGTTAAAAAAAATTACAGGATAAAAAAAAAAATTATATAAACTACTCACCGTCAACGCCAACCACAGTATGCGCCAATCTGAGACTGTACAAATTTTACCCGTAATAAAAATAAAAAATAATTAAAAAAAAATCAGTGAAAAGAGATATAAAAATAAGCCCTATATGTCATGGGAAAAAAAATGCTGCAAAAATAATTTTGGTAGCTGAAGATAAAGAAATAGGGCAGTAAAACCGCCGCATGGGAAAAATCCCTAACAAGTGTCTGGTCCTCAAGGGGTTAAACTGCAATTTTTCAGTCCCTTTCACTCACTTCTACAGTGAATGTGAAATACTGAAGGATTCTCATTTGAGGGAGACACGGATGACTCTGCTGTATAATCAGGCCGTAGGAGCTCGCGGGGACGTCAGTCGCTCATTCAAACCATAACTGTCTCCTCTAAAAGGGCCCTAGAGGCACACAAACATGAGCACTTACTAGTCCATCAATAGCTGCTGATTTTAGCAGGTAAAGGACCTTTAATGATGTCATGACCATGTGATCAGTCATGTGTGTGGGAGGAGTCAGGAGTTCATTTCAAGGGTTTATTTACAAGTTGATGTTTTTACAAGGATTCTTCCAAAATTGCAACTGTGTAAATTCTCTGATCCTGCGTAACATCTAACTTCACACGGGAGAGTGCGATATTGGGCCGTGAATTGCAGACTTTCTCCCATTGTTTTCAATGGGGAAACCTCACATCACATCCCTCCATGTGCACCTAGCATGCGGTGCGATGCTGCTGACGGACCCGTTAAAAAAATGGGCAATGCGATGGCACGCCTAAAGATAGGTTGTGCCGCAGTTGTTTTCTGAGATGCGGGGAAAAAAAATCACTCATGTGTATGACCCTATTCAAAAGAAGGGGGTTCATATTCAAGCGAGCTTTGTGCTTCTCGCAACGCACAAATATTGCATGATTGTCTGGGCCGTGTGATAACGACCTAAGGTTGTTTTTTCCGGTAAACCTTTTTGCACATTCGGAGGGCTTCTCCCTTTTGTGCAATCTTTGATGTTGAACTGTATTCGATTTCTTAATAAAAACATTTCCCACATTCTGACCATGAAAACGGCCTCTCCCCTGTGTGAATTTGCCGATGTTCAATAGGACTACATTTATTTGAAAAGCTTTTTCCCACATTCAGGAGAGAACGACTTCTCACCTGTATGACATATCTGATGGTTAAGAAGGGCAGATTTCTTGGTAAAACATTTCCCACACTCTGTACATGAAGACAGCTTCATCCGTAAATGAATTCTTTGATGTCTACTAAGATTAGATTTGTTTGTTCAACATTTTAAACACAAAAAAGGTTTTTCTCCTGTGTGAATTCTCTGATGGTCACCAAGACTAAGTTAGAGAAACATTTTCCATACTCGGAGCATAAATATGGCCTTTCCTGTGTGAAATCTCTGATGTTTATTAAGATTGGATTTAATTGCAAAATAATTTTCCACATTCAGAACATGTAAATGACTTCTCTCCGGTGTGGATCCTCTGATGACTTGTAAAATTTGATGGCAAAACATTTACCATATTCCAAACACGAAAACAGCTTCTCCCCTGAAAACAGCTTCTCCCGGAGTAAATTTTCAGATGTTCAACAAAACTTGATCTTTTGGTAAATTTTCTTGATTTAACCATTTCCCACATTCCAAACAATAAAATGGAAGCCTTCATATGTTTTCAGAGACCTCCTTCCTGGGCAGAAGGTTCCTAACTAGAGATGAGCGAGCACCAAAATGCTCGGGTGCTCGTTACTCGAGGCGAACTTTTCGCGATGCTCGAGGGTTCGTTTCGAGTAACGAACGCCATTGAAGTCAATGGGCGACCCGAGCATTTTTGTATATCACCGATGCTCGCTAAGGTTTTCATTTGTGAAAATCTGGGAAATTCAAGAAAGTGATGGGAACGACACAGAAACAGATAGGGCAGGCGAGGGGCTACATGTTGGGCTGCATCTCAAGTTCCCAGGTCCCACTATTAAGCCACAATAGCGGCAAGAGTAGCCCCTCCCCCCCAACAATTTTTACTTCTGAAAAACCCTCATTAGCAAGGCATACCTTAGCTAAGCACCACACTACCTCCAACAAAGCACAATCACTGCCTGCATGACACTCCGCTGCCACTTCTCCTGGGTTACATGCTGCCCAAACCCCCCCCCCCCCGCGCACGACCCAGTGTCCACAGCGCACACCAAAGTGTCCTGCGCAGCCTTCAGCTGCACTCATGCCACACAGCCACACCACCCTCATGTCTATTTATAAGTGCGTCTGCCATGAGGAGGAACCGCAGGCACACACTGCAGAGGGTTGGCAGGGCCAGGCAGCGACCTGATCTCCGCTCCTCCCCTGCTACCTGGCCCTCGGAACTGCGCCTTCTGCCACTAGCGCTGTCGGATGGGAATTTTACCATCAGTTTGTCCGCCAGGGTCCTGTGGTATAGCATCACTTTCGAACCCCTTTCCTCTTCGGGTATGAGAGTGGAAAGGTTCTCCTTATACCGTGGGTCGAGCAGTGTGTACACCTAGTAATCCGTAGTGGCCAGAATGCGTGTAACGCGAGGGTCACGAGAAAGGCATCCTAACATGAAGTCAGCCATGTGTGCCAGGTTACCTGTACGCAACACATGGCTGTCCTCACTAGGAAGATCACTTTCAGGATCCTCCTCCTCCTCAGGCCATACACGCTGAAAGGATGACAGGCAAGCAGCATGTGCACCCTCAGCAGTGAGCCAAGCTGTCTCTTCCCCCTCCTCCTCAACGCGCTGAGATATAGACATGAGGGTGCTCTATCCAGCGACATACTGTCTTCCCCCGCCTCCGTTTCCGAGCGCAAAGCGTCTGCCTTTATGCTTTGCAGGGAACTTCTCAAGAGGCATAGCAGAGGAATGGTGACGCTAATGATTGCAGCATCGCCGCTCACCATCTGGGTAGACTCCTCAAAGTTTCCAAGGACCTGGCAAATGTCTGCCAACCAGGCCCACTCTTCTGTAAAGAATTGAGGAGGCTGACTCCCACTACGCCGCCCATGTTGGAGTTGGTATTCCACTATAGCTCTATGCTGCTCATAGAGCCTGGCCAACATGTGGAGCGTAGAGTTCCACCGTGTGGGCACGTCGCACTGGCAGATTAAACCGATGTTGCAGGGTGGCAGCGTCCGTCTTGGACTTGCGGAAATGTGCGCTGAGCCGGCGCACCTTTCCGAGCAGGTCTGACAAGCATGGGTAGCTTTTCAGAAAGCGCTGAACCACCAAATTAAAGACGTGGGCCAGGCATGGCACGTGCGTGAGGCTGCCGAGCTGCAGAGCTGCCACCAGGTTACGGCCATTGTCACACACGACCATGCCCGGTTGGAGGCTCAGTGGCGAAAGCCAGCGGTCGGTCTGCTCTGTCAGACCCTGCAGCAGTTCGTGGGCCGTGTGCCTCTTCTCTCCTAAGCTAAGTAATTTCAGCACGGCCTGCTGACGCTTGCCCACTGCTGTGCTGCCACGCCGCGCGACACCGACTGCTGGCGACGTGCTGCTGCTGACACATCTTGATTGCGAGACAGAGGTTGCGTAGGAGGAGGAGGGTGGTTTAGTGGAGGAAGCATACACTGCCGCAGATACCACCACCGAGCTGGGGCTCGCAATTCTGGGGGTGGGTAAGACGTGAGCGGTCCCAGGCTCTGACTCGGTCCCAGCCTCCACTAAATTCACCCAATGTGCCGTCAGGGAGATATAGTGGCCCTGCCCGCCTGTGCTTGTCCACGTGTCTGTTGTTAAGTGGACCTTGGCAGTAACCGCGTTGGTGAGGGCGCGTACAATGTTGCGGGAGACGTGGTCGTGCAGGGCTGGGACAGCACATCGGGAAAAGTAGTGGCGACTGGGAACCGAGTAGCGCGGGGCCGCCGCCACCATCATGTTTTTGAAAGCCTCCGTTTCCACAAGCCTATACGGCAGCATCTCGAGGCTGATCAATTTGGCTATGTGCACGTTTAACGCTTGAGCGTGCGGGTGCGTGGCGGCGTACTTGCGCTCAAACAGTTGCGCTATCGACGGCTGGACGCTGCGCTGAGAGACATTGCTGGATGGGGCCGAGGACAGCGGAGGTGAGGGTGTGGGTGCAGGCCGGGAGACGGTCATGCCTGTGTCATGAGAGGGGGGTTGGATCTCAGTGGCAGGTTGGGGCACAGGGGGAGAGCCAGTGGTGCAAACCGGAGGCGGTGAACGGCCTTCGTCCCACCTTGTGGGGTGCTTGGCCATCATATGCCTGCGCATGCTGGTGGTGGTGAGGCTGGTGGTGGTGGCTCCCCGGCTGATCTTGGCGCGACAAACCTTGCACACCACAGTTCGTCGGTCGTCTGCACTCTCAGTGAAAAACTGCCACACCTTTGAGCACCTCGGCCTCTGCAGGGTGGCATGGCGCAAGGGGGCGCTTTGGGAAACAGTTGGTGGATTATTCGGTCTGGCCCTGGCCACCGCACTGGCTCTTCCAACCTGCCCTGCTGCTGCACTTGCCTCCCCCTCTGAAGACCTGTCCTCAGTGGGCTTAGCAAACCAGGTGGGGTCAGTCACCTCATCGTCCAGCTGCTCTTCCTCCGAATCCTCTGTGCGCTCCTCCCTCGGACTTACTGCCCTTACTACTACCTCACTGATAGACAATTGTGTCTCATCGTCATTGTCCTCCTCACCCACTGAAAGCTCTTGAGACAGTTGCCGGAAGTCCCCAGCCTCATCCCCCAGACCCCGGGAACTTTCCAAAGGTTGGGCATCGGTCACGATAAACTCCTCTGGTGGGAGAGGAACCATTGCTGCCCAATCTGGGCAGGGGCCCGAGAACAGTTCCTGGGAGTCTGCCTGCTCCTCAGAATGTGTCATTTTCATGGAGTGAGGAGGCTGGGAGGAAGGAGGAGCAGCAGCCAGAGGATTCAGAGTTGCAGCTGTGGACGGCGTAGAAGACTGGGTGGTCGATAGATTGCTGGATGCACTTTCTGCCATCCAGGACAGGACCTGCTCACACTGCTCATTTTCTAATAAAGGTCTACCGCGTGGACCCATTAATTGTGAGATGGGGACCCCTGAAACTTGCCTCTCTCCTAATCCCGCAGCAGTCGGCTGCGATACACCTGGACCAGGAGCTCGGCCTGTGCCCACACCCTGACTTGGGCCTCCGCGTCCTCGCCCCCGTCCACGTCCTCTAGGCCTACCCCTACCCCTCAGCATGGTGTATTACGAGTAGAGCAGAAACAGAATGGTGTAATTAAATGTGCCGCTTATTGGCCTGTGGTTGGAGGCTGACTTCGCTTACGGAACGTACAGCAGAGCCAGGAAACAATTTTGCGCACGCCTGTAGTGAGACGTAGGTGCGTATGACTGAGCTAGTGGAATTCACAGCGCAGAAGCAGTCAAGTGGCCAAAGGGCAGTGGTAGGCCTTAAGTATTTTGCTTCAATTTGTTTAAATGGTGAGCTGAAACACCAGACAGATACTGTATGCAGCGTATATTATGTATACTGTTTCCCTCTGGCGCTATGACGGCGGTGATGTAACGGGCACAGCAGAGCCAGGAAACAATTTTGCGCACGCCTGTAGTGAGACGTAGCTGCGTATGACTGAGCTAGTGGAATTCACAGCGCAGAAGCAGTCAAGTGGCCAAAGGGCAGTGGTAGGCCTTAAGTATTTTGCTTCAATTTGTTTAAATGGTGAGCTGAAACACCAGACAGATACTGTATGCAGCGTATATTATGTATACTGTTTCCCTCTGGCGCTATGACGGCGGTGATGTAACGGGCACAGCAGAGCCAGGAAACAATTTTGCGCACGCCTGTAGTGAGACGTAGCTGCGTATGACTGAGCTAGTGGAATTCACAGCGCAGAAGCAGTCAAGTGGCCAAAGGGCAGTGGTAGGCCTTAAGTATTTTGCTTCAATTTGTTTAAATGGTGAGCTGAAACACCAGACAGATACTGTATGCAGCGTATATTATGTATACTGTTTCCCTCTGGCGCTATGACGGCGGTGATGTAACGGGCACAGCAGAGCCAGGAAACAATTTTGCGCATGCCTGTAGTGAGACGTAGGTGCGTATGACTGAGCTAGTGGAATTCACAGCGCAGAAGCAGTCAAGTGGCCAAAGGGCAGTGGTAGGCCTTAAGTATTTTGCTTCAATTTGTTTAAATGGTGAGCTGAAACACCAGACAGATACTGTATGCAGCGTATATTATGTATACTGTTTCCCTCTGGAGCTATGACGGCGGTGATGTAACAGAGACAGCAGAGCCAGGAAACAATTTTGTGCAAGCCTGCTGTAACGCTTAGCTGTGTATGAATTAGGACTACTACCCCCAGCAGACACGCAGTACACTGAAGACGGTCACAGGCAGCCCAAATATAGTATTTTTCCCCAATTTTTTTGAAAAAGCCCACTGCCTATATAGACAGTATATCTCTTTCACCTTTCCCACTGTCCCTGCCTCACCAGTACTGCCCCTATACTCTGTACAATGACTGCAGACTGAGGACGCAATTGTCTGCACGCCCGATATACAAAAAAAAATAAAAATTGAGCAACACTGCTAAAAGCAGCCTCAACAGTACTGCACACGGTCAGATGTGGCCCTAAGAAGGACCGTTGGGGTTCTTCAAGACGAATATAACACCTAACACTCTCCCTATAGCAGCTAAAGCAAGAGAGCACATTCCCTGATCTATGTCAGAATGCATCTGTGGGGAGCCGCGGGCGGGGCAGATTTTAATATTCGGGTGTCACCTGATCTCCCCAGCCACTCACTGCAGGGGGGTGGTATAGGGCTGGATGTCACAGGAGAAAGTTGTAATGCCTTCATGTCTTTCTATTGGCCAGAAAAGCGCGCAAATGTCTCAGAGATGAAAGTGAAAGTAACTCGAACATCGCGTGGTACTCGTCACGAGTAACGAGCATCTCGAACACCCTAATACTCGAACGAGCATCAAGCTTGGACGAGTACGCTCGCTCATCTCTATTCCTAACACTAGGGACAAAAAAGTTGTTTGTTGCCCTGCTGTATCCTGTGAAGCCGCCCCGAGAGTGCTGTTTCTTATAGCAGTCACCCGCCTGCAACAGCTCTGATCAGTAGTGCCACTGATCAGAGCTGTTAACCCTTTAAATGCTGCTATCAATTCTGACAGCAGCATTTAAATGCTCCGATTGATGGGTGCTGTGTGGTTGCCATGGCTTGATAGATTGCCTATCAGATTGCAGTATAATGTAATACTATGGTACTACATCATATTACAGGAGCGATCAAACCATCGCAAGTTCTTGTCCCCTATGGGAACTAAAACAGGATGTAAAAATTTGTTTAAGACAGTTTTATTAATTATTAGAGATGAGCGAGCGTACTCGGAAAAGCACTACTCGCTCGAGTAATGTGCTTTATCCGAGTATCGCTGTGCTCGGGTCTGAAGATTCGGGTGCCGCTGCGGCTGACAGGTGAGTCGCAGCGGGGAGCAGGGGAGAGCGGGCGGGAGAGAGGGAGAGAAAGATCTTACCTCCGTTCCTCCCCACTCTCCCCTGCAGCTCCCTGCTCCGTGCCGGCACCCGAATCTTCAGACCCGAGCACAGCGATACTCGGATAAAGCAAATTACTCGAGCGAGTAGTGCTTTTCCGAGTACGCTCGCTCATCTCTATTAATTATTAAAAAAAATCTAAAAGGTAATAAAAGTAAAAAAAAAAACCTTTTGCCATATTTATGATAAAAAAATCTAAATTAAAAAAACACATTTGTTCTGCATTATTTATTCCACACAGAGAGCGTCGTCAGAAAAAGAAATCCAGAATTGCATTTTTATGCTCACCTCATCTCCAAGAGAAATATTATAAAAAGCAATCAAAATTTTTTAAAAAATGAGCCCTCACACAACTATGTCAACAGACAAGTAAAAAAGTTATGATTGTCAGATGATGGCGGCAGAAAATAAATCTTAAAAAAAACTTGGAAAAAAATAGTATGGCAATTAAAAAACTACATAAATTTGGCATCGCAGTAATCGTACTGACCCATACAATAAAGTTATGTCATTTTTGTTGCAGTGTGTGCACTGTAGAAACAACCTCCACCCCACCCCAGATGGCGAAATTTCCTTTTTTTCCCATTTCACTCCATTTAGAATTTTTTAAACATTTTCCAGTACATTATATGGTACATTAAATACAACTCGTCTCAGACGTCTATGTCCATGGATAAATAAGAGTTATGATTTTTTAAGTAGGGAGGAAAAGATGAAAATGGGAAAAAAACGCCATCACCTTCCAGGCCGAAAACATGAAACCACACGACTGAAGTTTCTGATGACAGTGTGCCACATTTTGATGTCAAATGTAGAGTTTTCATGCACTTGTATGTAGATCAAGCTGACTTGAATACTGGTAGTTACATGTGTATAAAAAAAGTTGCTAAAGTCTTCAGGACCGCTCCGATATCTGATTGTGGCACATTGGTATCATGTATAAGGCCGGGCTCACACTACCGTATTAGTTTCATATTAGGCGGGCTCTGTACGCCGGTGTGATACGCAGTAGCTCACAGGCAACCAATTAAATTGCCTTAAGCAGTTACGCTCACATTAGTGTGCAGGAATTGCGTAATCCGCAAGTGCAAAATAGAACAGCATGTTCTATTTTTCTGCACGTATGTGCGAAATAGAGCCCATTGTTCTCTATTGTCGCTTATATACCTGCAGCACATACGCAACTACAGTGTCTACGGCCTGCAGGTATACAAAAAAAACAACAGGTCTACTGTGCATAACCGCTTGCGTAAGTATGCCATCATGCATAGTACAATTTCGCTGCCATATGCAGCCGTATGCAGTTTCACAACTGCAATCACAGCAGTAAGGCACTGCGGGAGCCCTGTGGCGATTTACACTTACAGCTTTGTGAGCCTGGTCTTAACCCCTTCCGCTATAGGACGTACATTTACGTCCTGGAGCGTCGGGGTATGTACGAAGAGAGGTCGCGGGGCGACCTCTCTTCATACAGCGCGGGTGTCAGCTGTTTAGGGCAATAACTGCTATCAGCCGTGCGGACAATTGCGGCTATTAAGCCTTTAACCCCTTGAGTGGCGGGTTTCTTACCACCCTGTCGTGCCCACCAGGGCAGGTTTTTTAAATGGGCCAATCATTTAATTTCAACTAATTTTCCAGTCGCGTTCCAAGAGCCATAACTTTTTCATTTTTCCATTGAAACGGCCATATGAGGGCTTGCTTTTTGCGGGACAAGTTTTACTTTTTGATGGCATCATTTTTGGGTATATATAATGTATTGCATAACTTTTGTAAAAAAGATTAGGGGAAAAAAAGAAATCCTGCCATTCGTTTTTTCGATTTCATTTTTACGGCGTTCAGCGTGCAGAATAAATAACATAACGTTATTCTCTGAGTCGCACGATTCAGGCGATACCATGTTTATACAGTTTTTTTATGTTTTGCTATTTTTATACATTTAAAACAATTTTTTTCTTAAAGGTTTGCTTTTGTGTTGCCACGTTCCAAGAGCCGTAATAATTTTGTTTTACCATTGCTAGAGCCCCAGAAGGCCTTGTTTTTTGCGGGATGAACTCTAGTCTTCATTTATCTAATTTTTTGGAACATGTAAAACATGTAAAATTTTGATCACTTTTTATTCCATTTTTTCATGTGGCAAGATTAACACAATCTGTAATTCCGGCATGCTTTTTATTTTTATTTTCCACTGCATTCTTTGAGCAGTATAAATAATGTATTAAAGTAATTCTACAGGACGGTATGATTAGGCCAATACCAAATTGTAATAGTTTTTTTTCTTTTTCATGACTTTTTCACACTTAAAAAAAAAGTAATAAACGTTTAAATCACCCTCCTTTTGCCATATGTATAATAAAAAATCTAAATCATAAAAGAAAAATACATATTTGGTATCACCGCGTCCGTAAATGTCTGTTTTATAAAAATAGCGCATTATTTACTCTGCATGGTGAACGTAATCCGAAGAAAAAAAAAGAATGCCACAAATGCACTTTTTCAGTCACCGTCTCCCAGAAAAAAATGCAATAAAAAGCGAACAAAAAGTGGCATGTATTCCAAAATGGTACCAACATTAACTACAGGACGTCCCGCAAAAAATGAGCCCTTGCTCAAGTACGTCGATGGAAAAATAAAATAGTTATTGCGCGCAGAAAATGCAGCAGAAAATAATTTAAAAAAATTAAATGACTTTGAAAAAAATTACAAGTGCTACAGTAAAAAAAAATATACACATTTGGAATCGCAGTAATCGTACTGACCCATAGAATAAAGTTATCAGGTCACTTTTGCTGCAGTTTGTGTGCCGTAGAAACAAAACACACTCAAGGATGGTGAAATGTCATTTTTCTTTCATTTTACTCCACTTAGTTTTTTGTAAAAGTTCTTCAGTACATTATATGGTACTTTAAATTGCACCATTGAAAAATATAACTCATTCTGCAAAAAACAAGCCCTCATACAGCGACATCGATGGATAAATAAAGGAGTTATGATTTTTTTAAACAGGGAGAGGAAAAAAAGAAATGGGGAAAGAAGAAAAAAAAGGGACCGTGTCATTAAGGGGTTAAATAATGTACTAACCTTCTCTGGGTCATTACGACGCAGGGATACCACATGTGTAATTTTATTTTAAATTTTTCACAAAGTAAAGGGAGACAAGTGTTTTTTAATTTTATTTATTTCATTTTTTAAAATAATTTTTTACTTTTTTTAAAAACTTTTTTATTTTTGTCCCATCAGGACTCCCTGATCACATTCTGGGGGTGACATAGACTGCAGTATGTAAAGGGTTAACACAGCAGAGATCAGAGGTTTTCTCTGATCTCTGCTGTAAGAGCTGGTGCCTAGCTGTCCTCTGACAGCCAAGCACCAGCTCTCCCTGCAACAGAGATCATCGGCTTGCTTCTGACAAGCCGATGGTCCCTATAGCAACCTGTAAACAAAGCAGGACATTAGAAGCAGGAGATTGCCGGAATATCAGCAATATCTTCCTGCTTCTCAATGTCCTGCTTTGTTCTCTGTGGGACTGTGCAGGCAGAGCACAATGCCACAGCTTGTGGCATTGTGCTCTGCAGCTCCCATAGTGATACATACTATGAGCAGTGGAGCTCCTACCGGAAAATTTCCGGGCGTGCCACTCAAAGGGTTACATGCCACTGTCAATTCTGACAGCGGCATTTAAATCCCCTGAACGATATTTAGGGGTCCCGTACGGCTCCCCCGCGGTGAGATCGGGGGAGCCGTGCAGGTGTCATGGCAGCCGGGGGCTTTCTGAAAGCATCAAAGCATTGCATGTTGTAGTCCCCCCGGGGGGGGGGGGGCTTAAAAGAGAAGTAAAAAAAAAGATCAATAAAGTTTTTTTAATTGTAAAAAAAAAAAGAAATGAAAGTTTAAATCAACCCCCTTTTGCCATATCTATAATAAAAAATCTACATCATAAAATAAAAATACATATTTGGTATCGCTGCATCCGTAAAAGTCTGATCTATCAAAGTAGCACATTATTTACCACGTACGGTGAACGTCGTCCAAAAAAAAAGAAGAAAGAACGCCAGAAATGCACTTTTTCAGTCATCCTGTCTTCCAGAAAAAACGCAAGGAAAAGCAGTCAAAAAGGCGTATGTATTCTGAATTAGTAATGGAAACCACAGGACGTCCCGCAAAAAATGAGCCCTTGCTCAACTACGTCGACAAAAAAAGTTATTGCGTGCACAAGATGAACGCAGAAAATAACTGAAAAAAATTAAAGGTCTTTAAAAAAAAAAAAAGAGTAGTATAGTAAAAAAAAATTATACAAGTTTGGTATCGTAGTAATCGTACTGACCCAGAGAATAAAGTTATCATGTTGCTTTTGTTGCAGTTTGTGCGCCGTAGAAACAAAACGCACTGAAAGATGGCGGGATGTGTTTTTTTCATTTTACTCAACTTAGAATTTTTTAAAGTTTTTCAGTACATTATATGGTACATTAAATAGCACTATTAAAAACTACAACTTGTCCCGCAAAAAACAAGCCCTCATACAGTGAGGGCGATGGATAAATAAAGGAGTTACGATTTTTTTAAAGGGAGGAGGAAAAAGCGAAAATGGGAAAAAAAGGGGGCCACGTTTTTCAGGGGTTAATAGCAAAAAAAAAAAGCACATTGCTTTTCTTAACCCCTTAGTGACCACTCATACGTGTTTTCACGTCCTGGGTGTCTGGGCTTTATTCTACAGGGCTGTAAAAACACCAAAGCCCTGGTGTCTGTGCGTGTGACAGCTCTTGGCTATCAGCTACCTCCTGTAGCATGGAGCTTTCATTGGGGGCCGCGGTGTGCGACCTCCAGTCATGCAATCTTCATTATCCAACAGATAGTGGCAATTGCATGAAAGCTTAAAAAAAGTTTAAAAAAAAAAGTTTCAGTCTCATCTTCGTGAGGCGAGATGGAACTACTCATCTCTGGCTGCGGCTATCTGGTCCTGTACGCGCAGAAGACGTGAGAGCCTGGGAAATTGGAAATCTCCCTGTTCCTGAAGCTGAAAGCCCGGATAATTCACAGAGGGCCACGGTACGCAGTCTCCGGTTACGTGATTGCTGTTATCCAATGGATAGCGGCGATCACGTAAAAGTTAAAAGTTTCACCTCTCCTCACAGATTGGATCGGGGAGATGAAATTACTTATCTAAGACCCCCAGATTTATTCTCTGTCGAGATCTTTTTTCACTGACCTTTCCCAAGCTTCTGCGCATGTGGCTCTCGGCAAAATGGCGGACGCAAGTGCAGAAGCTGGGGAGGGCCCAGGAAAATTAACATCTCCTTGCCCCTGGCTACTAAAGGTAGCCAAGAGCCTGGAGAAATGACTGGGGGCCGCGGTTGAGGTAGACTAATCTTCAACTTTTTTTACTTTTACGTGATCGCTATTATCCATGGAATAACGGCGATCATGTGACCTGGTACCGCTCTCCATGGCCCTCGGTCACTGCTCCAGGCTCTCCGGTACCTTTAGTAGCCAGGAGCAAGATTTTATATTTCCCGGGCCCTCCCCAGCTTGTGTCCACCATTTTGCCGATGGCCACATGCACGGAAGCTGGGAAAAGGTCCGCAGATAAAGATGCCATCAGGGGGACATCGCCGGAGGCCCTAGGTAGGTAATTTCACCTCCCCTCACAGATCCAAACTGTGAGGGGAGGTGAAACTTTTTTTTAACTTTTAGGTGATCATCATTATCCATTGGACAAGATGCTCACATAAAAGCGAAAAAAAAAATGTAAAGTTTCATCTCCCCTCATGCAATCAGTGAGTGGAGATGAAACTTTTTACCAAAGGCCTCCACAATTGAACCCCAACGCGATCATCCTCCATGGTTGGCGGACGCATGCCCAGAAGGGCCTGGGAAATTTACAATTTCTTTGCTCCCGGCTACCAAAGGTAGTAAAGGCTGGTAGGGTTGCTGCTTTGAATGACAGGACCGCACCTAAGGCTGGGCATGCTGTGCCCGTATCTCTCGCACGCAGTAAGTACGCAATGACAATGCACACTTGCTGCGAGCCACCAATCACCATACACTATCTTGGCATGTACGGGCATACAATACGCGCCGATATAGAACTTGCCAAGATTTTTTTCTATGCAAAGGTATTTCACATGGGTCATGTGTAGAGATGAGCGAACACCAAAATGTTCGGGTGTTCGTTATTCGGAACGAACTTCCCGTGATGCTCGAGGGTTCGTTTCGAACAACAAACCCCATTGAAGTCAATGGGCGACCAGAACATTTTTGTATTTCGCCGATGCTCGCTAAGGTTTTCATGTGTGAAAATCTGGGCAATTCAGGAAAGTGATGGGAATGACACAGTGACGGATAGGGCAGGCGAGGGGCTACGTGTTGGGCTGCATCTCAAGTTCACAGGTCCCACTATTAAGCCACAATACTGGCAAGAGTGGGCCCCCCCCCCTCCCAACAACTTTTACTTCTGAAAAGCCCTCATTAGCATGGCATACCTTTGCTAAGCACCACACTACCTCCAACAAAGCACAATCACTGCCTGCATGACACTCCACTGACACTTCTCCTGGGTTACATGCTGCCCAACCGCCCCCCCTCCCCCCCCACAGCGCACACCAAAGTGTCCCTGGGCAGCCTTCAGCTGCCCTCATGCCACACCACGCTCATGTCTATTTAGAATTGCGTCTGCCATGACGAGGGACCGCAGGCACACACTGCAGAGGTTGGCACGGCTAGGCAGCGACCCTCTTTAAAAGTGGCGGAGCGATAGCCCACAATGCTGTACAGAAGCAATGAGAAATAGAATCCTGTGCCACCGCCATCAGGAGCTGCACACGTGGGCATAGCAATGGGGAACCTATGTGCCACACACTATTCATTCTGTCAAGGTGTCTGCATGCCCCAGTCAGACCGGGCTTTTTAATTCATAGACACAGGCAGGTACAACTCCCTATTGTGAAGTCCCTGTCGACCCACAGCATGGGTGGCTCCCTGGAACCCACCGGCGGTACACAGAAATATCCCATTGCATTGCCCAACACAGCTGAGGTAGTAATGTCGTGCTTAATGCAGGTGGGCTTCGGCCCACACTGCATGCCCCAGTCTGACTGGGGTTCTTTATAAGTGTACAGATGTAGTAAAAACTCCGTGTGCACCTACAGCATGGGTGGGTGCCAGGAAGCCACCGGCGGTACATAGAAATATCCCATTGCATTGCCCAACACAGCTGAGGTAGTAATGTTGTGCTTAACCCTTTCCAATCCAATTTGTATATGGTTTTCCTAGGGGGCTTACTCTTTTTCTGCTGTTATACAACGGCGCTATATGCTGGCTAAAGCCAGTACTGCATGAGCTGACACGTAGGATAGGCTCCGACAGCAGAGAGGCTGGCAATATACAGTAAGAGAACCCCGACGGACGTCTACCAACAACGGAGCTGTACAGCCTTAAACCCTAATGTCTTCACAGGTCACACAGTGGACTGGAAAGGGTTAATGCAGGTGGGTTTCGGCCCACACTGCATGCCCCAGTCAGACTGGGGTTCTTTACAAGTGGACACATGTAGGTTAAACTCCCTGTGGACCCACTGCCTGGGTGGGTGCCAGGAAGCCACCGGCGGTACATAGAAATATCCCATTGCATTGCCCAACACAGCTGAGGTAGTAATGTCGTGCGTAATACAGGTGGGCTTCGGCCCACACTGCATGCCCCAGTCAGACGGGTTCTTTAGAAGTGTACAGATGTATTAAAAACTCAGTGTGCACCTACAGCATGGGTGGCTCCCTGGAACCCACCGGCGGTACATAAAAATATCCCATTGCATTGCCCAACACAGCTGAGGTAACGTCAGCTGTAATGCAGGTGGCCTAAAAATTAATTTGATTACACTGTAGGCGAGGGCCCACAAAAATTGCTGTATCAACAGTACTAATGTACATCCCAAAAATTGGCCATGGCCAGCCAAGAGGGCAGGTGAAACCCATTAATCGCTTTGGTTAATGTGGCTTAAGTGGTAACTAGGCCTGGAGGCAGCCCAGTGTAACGAAAAATTGGTTCAAGTTAAAGTTCCAATGCTTTTAAGCGCATTGAAACTTATAAAAATTGTTCTGAAAAATTATTTGAGTGAGCCTTGTGGCCCTAAGAAAAATTGCCCGTTCAGCGTGATTACGTGAGGTTTCAGGAGGAGGAGCAGGAGGAGGAGGAGGAGGAATATTAGACACAGATTGATGAAGCAGAAATGTCCCCGTTTTGGATGGTGAGAGAGAACGTAGCTTCCATCCGCGGGTGCAGCCTACGTATTGCTTACGTATCGCTGCTGTCCGCTGGTGGAGAACAGAAGTCTGGGGAAATCCAGCCTTTGTTCATCTTGATGAGTGTTAGCCTGTCGGCACTGTCGGTTGACAAGCGGCTACGCTTATCTGTGATGATTCCCCCAGCCGCACTAAACACCCTCTCCGACAACACGCTAGCCGCAGGACAAGCAAGCACCTCCAGGGCATACAGCGCTAGTTCAGGCCACATGTCCAGCTTCGACACCCAGTAGTTGTAGGGGGCAGAGGCGTCACCAAGGATGGTCGTGCGATCCGCTACGTACTCCCTCACCATCCTTTTACAGTGCTCCCGCCGACTCAGCCGTGACTGGGGAGCGGTGACACAGTCTTGGTGGGGAGCCATAAAGCTGGCCAGGCCCTTAAAGACTGTTGCACTGCCTGGGATGTACATGCTGCTCGATCTACGCACATCCCCTGCTACCTTGCCCTCGGTACTGCGCCTTCTGCCACTAGCGCTGTCGGCTGGGAATTTTACCATCAGCTTGTCCGCAAGGGTCCTGTGGTATAGCAACACTCTCGAACCCCTTTCCTCTTCGGGAATCAGAGTGGGCAGGTTCTCCTTATACCGTGGATCGAGCAGTGTGTACACCCAGTAATCCGTAGTGGCCAGAATGCGTGCAACGCGAGGGTCACGAGAAAGGCATCCTAACATGAAGTCAGCCATGTGTGCCATGTGTACGCAACACATGGCTGTCTTCACTAGGAAGATCACTTTCAGGATCCTCCTCCTCCTCCTCCTCCTCCTCAGGCCATACACGCTGAAAGGATGACAGGCAATCAGCCGGTGTACCGTCAGCAGCGGCCCAAGCTGTCTCTTCCCCCTCCTCCTCATCCTCCTCATGCTCCTCCTCCTCCTCCTGTACGCGCTGAGAAATAGACAGGAGGGTGCCCTGACTATCCAGCGGCATACTGTCTTCCCCCGCCCCCGTTTCCGAGCGCAAAGCAGCTGCCTTTATGGTTTGCAGGGAATTTCTCAAGATGCATAGCAGAGGAATGGTGACGCTAATGATTGTAGCATCGCCGCTCACCACCTGGGTAGACTCCTCAAAATTACCAAGGACATGGCAGATGTCTGCCAACCAGGCCCACTCTTCTGAAAGGAATTGAGGAGGCTGACTCCCACTGCGCCGCCCATGTTGGAGTTGGTATTCGACTATAGCTCTACGTTGTTCATAGAGCCTGGCCAACATGTGGAGCGTAGAGTTCCACCGTGTGGGCACGTCGCACAGCAGTCGGTGCACTGGCAGCTTAAAGTGATGTTGCAGGGTGCGCAGGGTGGCAGCGTCCGTGTGGGACTTGCGGAAATGTGCGCAGAGCCGGCGCGCCTTTACGAGCAGGTCTGACAAGCGTGGGTAGCTTTTCAGAAACCGCTGAACCACCAAATTAAAGACGTGGGCCAGGCATGGCACGTGCGTGAGGCTGCCAAGCTGCAGAGCCGCCACCAGGTTACGCCCGTTGTCACACACGACCATGCCCGGTTGGAGGCTCAGCGGCGCAAGCCAGCGGTCGGTCTGCTCTGTCAGACCCTGCAGCAGTTCGTGGGCCGTGTGCCTCTTATCGCCTAAGCTGAGTAGTTTCAGCACGGCCTGCTGACGCTTGCCCACCGCTGTGCTGCCACACCGCGCGACACCGACTGCTGGCGACATGCTGCTGCTAACACATCTTGATTGCGAGACAGAGGAGGAGGAGGAGGGTGCTTTAGTGGAGGAAGCATACACCTCCGCAGATACCAGCACCGAGCTGGGGCCCGCAATTCTGGGGGTGGGTAGGACGTGAGCGGTCCCAGGCTCTGACTCTGTCCCAGCCTCCACTAAATTCACCCAATGTGCCGTCAGGGAGATGTAGTGGCCCTGCCCGCCTGTGCTTGTCCACGTGTCCGTAGTTAAGTGGACCGTGGCAGTAACCGCGTTGGTGAGGGCGCGCACAATGTTGCGGGAGACGTGGTCGTGCAGGGCTGGGACGGCACATCGGGAAAAGTAGTGGCGACTGGGAACTGAGTAGCGCGGGGCCGCCGCCTCCATGATACTTTTGAAGGACTCAGTTTCCACAACCCTATACGGCAGCATCTCAAGGCTGATGAATTTTGCTATGCGGACGGTTAACGTTTGAGCGTGCGGGTGTGTGGCGGCGTACTTGCGCTTGCGCTCGAACACTTGCGCAAGCGACGGCTGAACGGTGCGCTGAACTACACTGCTGGATGGGGCCGAGGACAGCGGAGATGAGGGTGTGGGTGCAGGCCATGAGGCGGTAGTGCCTGTGTCCTGAGAGGGGGGTTGCATCTCAGTGGCAGGTTGGGGCACAGAGGGAGAGGCAGGGGTGCAAACCGGAGGCGGTGAACGGCCTTCGTCCCACCTTGTGGGGTGCTTGGCCATCATATGTCTGCGCATGGTGGTGGTGGTGAGGCTGTTGGTGTTGGCTCCCCGGCTGAGCTTTGCGCAACAAAGGTTGCACACCACTGTTCGTCGGTCGTCAGGCGTCTCTGTGAAAAACTGCCAGACCTTAGAGCACCTCGGCCTCTGCAGGGTGGCATGGCGCGAGGGGGCGCTTTGGGAAACACTTGGTGGATTATTCGGTCTGGCCCTGCCTCTACCCCTGGCCCTGGCCACCGCACTGCCTCTTGCAACCTGCCCTGCTGATGCCCTTGACTCCCCCTCTGAAGACCTGTCCTCCTGAGTAAGCGTTGCACACCAGGTGGGGTCAGTCACCTCATCGTCCTTCTGCTCTTCCTCCGAATCCTCTGTGCGCTGCTCCCTTGGACTTACTGCCCTTACTACTACCTCACTGCAAGACAACTGTGTCTGATCGTCATCGTCCTCCTCACCCACAGAAAGTTGTTGAGACAGTTGGCGGAAGTCCCCAGCCTCTTCCCTCGGACCCCGGGAACTTTCGAATGGTTGGGCATCAGTGACGATAAACTCCTCTGGTGGGAGAGGAACCGCTGCTGCCCAATCTAAGCAGGGGCCCGAGAACAGTTCCTGGGAGTGTTCCCGCTCCTGAGCAGGTGTCATTGTAGTGGAGTGAGGAGGCTGGGAGGAAGGAGGAGCAGCAGACAGAGGATTCGGATTTGCAGCAGTGGACGGCGCAGAACTGCGTGTTGATGATAGGTTGCTCGAAGCACTTTCTGCCATCCAGGACAGGACCTGCTCACACTGCTCATTTTCTAATAACCGTCTCCCGCGTGGACCCATTAATTGGGCGATGAATGTGGGGACGCCAGAAACGTGCCTCTCTCCTAATCGCGCAGCAGTCGGCTGCGACACACCGGGATCAGGAGCTCGGCCTGTGCCCACACCCTGACTTGGCCCTCCGCGTCCTCGGCCGCGTCCACGTCCTCTAGGCCTACCCCTACCCCTCAGCATGCTGTATTACCAGTGATTTGATTTCACAGGCAGGAAATAAATTGGCGCAAGACTGCAGGCCAAATATAATTTTTTCCCTTTTTGGAAAACGAAAGGCCCCACTGCCTCTAGTGAATGAATAATCTAAGTTTAATAACTGTGCTGTGTCCCTGCTAATGTGTCACAGAACGTGAGGGTAGCAGAGTTATTATAACTCTGGCAGAGCAGGTATTTTTTTTCCCAATTAAGGAAAGCAAATGGCGAAGCCAGCAGTAAAGCGTAGCTGGGTGCGTATGATTTAGCAATGTTTTTCACGCAGCTCACACGTGTCCACCGCCCGTAAGGACGGACAGAGGCTGGACAAATAGATTTGTTTTCACTTGTTTTTCCACCAAAAGGCAGCACTGCGTATATTCAATGAACATGAGAAGTTTAATAACTGTGCTGTGTCCCTGCTAATGTGTCACAGAACGTGAGGGTAGCAGAGTTATTATAACTCTGGCAGAGCAGGTATTTTTTTTCCCAATTAAGGAAAGCAAATGGCGAAGCCAGCAGTAAAGCGTAGCTGGGTGCGTATGATTTAGCAATGTTTTTCACGCAGCTCACACGTGTCCACCGCCCGTAAGGACGGACAGAGGCTGGACAAATAGATTTGTTTTCACTTGTTTTTCCACCAAAAGGCAGCACTGCGTATATTCAATGAACATGAGAAGTTTAATAACTGTGCTGTGTCCCTGCTAATGTGTCACAGAACGTGAGGGTAGCAGAGTTATTATAACTCTGGCAGAGCAGGTATTTTTTTTCCCAATTAAGGAAAGCAAATGGCGAAGCCAGCAGTAAAGCGTAGCTGGGTGCGTATGATTTAACAATGTTTTTCACGCAGCTCACATGTGTCCCCCGCCGTAAGGACGGACAGAGGCTGGACAAATAGATTTGTTTTCACTTGTTTTTCCACCAAAAGGCAGCACTGCGTATATTCAATGAACATGAGAAGTTTAATAACTGTGCTGTGTCCCTGCTAATGTGTCACAGAACGTGAGGGTAGCAGAGTTATTATAACTCTGGCAGAGCAGGTATTTTTTTTCCCAATTAAGGAAAGCAAATGGCGAAGCCAGCAGTAAAGCGTAGCTGGGTGCGTATGATTTAGCAATGTTTTTCACGCAGCTCACACGTGTCCACCGCCCGTAAGGACGGACAGAGGCTGGACAAATAGATTTGTTTTCACTTGTTTTTCCACCAAAAGGCAGCACTGCGTATATTCAATGAACATGAGAAGTTTAATAACTGTGCTGTGTCCCTGCTAATGTGTCACAGAACGTGAGGGTAGCAGAGTTATTATAACTCTGGTAGAGCAGGTATTTTTTTTCCCAATTAAGGAAAGCAAATGGCGAAGCCAGCAGTAAAGCGTAGCTGGGTGCGTATGATTTAGCAATGTTTTTCACGCAGCTCACACGTGTCCACCGCCCGTAAGGACGGACAGAGGCTGGACAAATAGATTTGTTTTCACTTGTTTTTCCACCAAAAGGCAGCACTGCGTATATTCTATGAATAATAACTGTGTTGTGGCCCTGCCTATACAATTCTTTCCCTGCAGTATCAATGGAGGGTGGAATGCTCTGCAGAGGCGATTTTGAGAAGCCCAAAAAAAATGCAGCACAGCTAACAGCAGCCTGGACAGTACTGCACACGGATAAATATGGCCCTAGAATGGACCGTTGAGGTTCTTGAAGGCTACACTCACTCCTAACACTCTCCCTGCCTATGCAGCACTTCTGTCCCTAATGCCAGGTGCAACGCTCTGCAGAGCCGATTTTGAGAAAAAAAAAATGCCACTGCTAACAGCAGCCAACACACAGCTATCAGTGGCCCTAATAAGGACCTTTGGGGGGTCTTGAAGCCTACACTAACTACCAATTCTTTCCCTACAGCAGCTCCGGTATAAACAGCACTGTCCCTCATCTAACTCACCAGGCATCTGAGGCGAGCCGCGGGAGGGGCCGACTTTTATATTAGGCGAACACCTGATCTCGCCAGCCACTCACAGCAGGGGGGTGGTATAGGGCTTAAACGTTGCAGGGGGAAGTTGTAATGCCTTCCCTGTCTTTCAATTGGCCAGAAAAGCGCGCTAACGTCTCAGGGAAGGAAGTGAAAGTAACCAGAACACCGCATGGTGTTCGTTACGAATAACGAACATCCCGAACACCCTAATATTCGCACGAATATCAAGCTCGGACGAACGCGTTCGCTCATCTCTAGTCATGTGAGCAACTCAATGAAAGTGCATGGGAGTTTACTACTGCATGTAAAAACTGCGCATGTAATACGCAACGAGCATACGGTCGTGAGAGCCTGGCCTAACTGTAATGAGAGCAGCCATTATAATCTCTCTTACTGGTCTTGAGGCCAGTAACTTCAAGCAACTTCATGTCAAGAATAGGCTTACTGAAATTGCTCAATGATGTTCTACTCCATGCTGTTCAGATTCTCATCCAATTGAAGATCATAAAGGAGAAATATGGACAAGACAAGCTAAGAAAAGAACGATGAACTTATATTTTCATTTCAGCTCCTCTTCAAGATCTTAAAAGAAACAAGTTACATTTCAGTTCATGAGTTAACATATAAACTCAATTTATTTCACAATTTTCAGCAATTGATACTTCCCGTTATTTACCCTGAATGGCCACTTTATTAGAGGCTCCCATCTAGCAGCGCGTCAGACCTCTCTTGGCATTCAGAACTGCAGTGATTCGTCATGACACTGATCCAACTATCGGTTATAATTAGAGATGAGCGCCCGTACTCGTTAAGGCAAAATACTCTAGCGAGTATTGCCATTTTCGAGTACATGCCCGATTGTGCCGAAAGATTCGGGGGCCGGCGGCGGAGAGCGGGGAGGAACGGGGGGAGATCTCTCTCTCTCCCTCTCCCCCCCCCCCCCCCCCCGCTCCCCTATGCTCACTCCTGCAACTCAACACTCACCCCGGCCGCCCCCCCCCCCGAATCTTTTCTCACGAGCAGGCATGTACTCGAAAATGGCAATACTCACTTGAGTATTTTGCCTTAACAAGTACACTCGCTCATCTCTAGTTTTAATAATTCTGCAGGAACATTGGCCCATGCGGACAGGAAGCTTCTTGCAGTTACTGCACGTTCAATGGAGGTAGTGACAGGCAGCTGACAGCCAGAGCTCATCTACTCATGCTGCTCGTGCCACATTCTGAGCCTCCCATCAGCATAGTGCAACAGAAATCTGGATTCGTCTGATCAAGCGATGTTTACGCACTGCTCTGTAATCCAATTTTTGCCCACCGCAGTTTTGCTTTGATGTTTCTCTAAGGGTGAATGCACATGGGTGGATTTGAACTGTGGAATCCGGAACGGGCGACCTCCTCCGAATTCTGCAGCAAATACTGCCCATAGCATGCTATGCAAAAGTGATTCTTCGTGCACAGGAGCGGAAACCAATTGCTCCATTTTCATGCAGGACATGCACAGACGGCTTCCATTGAAGTCCAATCCGCGAATTTCGCATGCAATAGAGGATCGGACGTGTTGCGCATTAATTTTGCATGGCATCGCACTCGCATGCACATCGCACGGCATGCGAGAGAGTTACGCAATGAATTAAAAGTCCCATTAAAATCTACAGGCAATGTGTTCTGAGGAATGCGAAGCGTTAGGACATGCCGTGATTTCACTGTAATGCTGTACGGGAACAAATTGCTCCTGTATATGACTCCATTCAAAAAAATAGGATTCATATTCACACAAGATTCACGGCCGTGTGAAAGCAGCCTAACTCTCTGAAGCACAAACACAAAAATAACAGCACCATGTAGGACAGTGTACAGCAGTGCTGATAAGTGGAGCTCTCATTTCTGTAGCTATAACACAGTACATAACTCACCATTAGCTCCAGCAGCACATCTGTGGGAGTTTCTGCTTTTGTCTCTCTCCTTCTCTTCTCTCCCTAGACTTGTATTGGAAGCAAAAGTCTTCACACTCCTCTACTTTCTGTTATCCGTTTTGCTATCTCTACTACTAAAGATGAACTTCACTTGTTAACAGGTAGTGGCCAGCAAGTTAGAAGAAAAGGAAACCCCTTGTGGCCAGCACTTTAGTGTGAGTTTTCAGCACCAAAAAACAAATTTGATTAGCAAAGTGATTTCTAGTTTTCGCTTGTTTGAAAAGTTAATGGTCCCTGAAATACTTGTCCCAACTAATCTGGCACTGCCTTGTTCGAAGTCGCTGAGACACGCTTGATTTTCCCTATTCTACTGTGTATTCACACAAACTGATTTACGTAAAACTTGCTCATGATCTTATGCCGCATTCTGGAGTCACATGTTTACAGGGAAGCTTTAGGCTGGGTTCTCACAGGGCGTATTCCTGGCGGAAATCATGCGGTTTGGCCGCAGCGAAAAACACAAGATTTCCGTGGGGAAAGCGCTGCTTCAAACCCCCCAGCACTTAGCCGCGGTTTTGGAGCTGCCTGGCCGCACGCTTTTTTGTTGCAGCCGACGCTCCCATAGAGAAGAGCGCAGCTGCCTCGGGAAGAAAAAATGGACATGCTGTGGCTGGCGAATCCGTGCCGAAGCACCGGCTTATGCTGGCTTTGCTGCGACGGATCCTCCGTCCTGTAGATTTCTGAGAAATCTCGTCCACATGGCTGGCCAACCCTGGAATTAGCGGCCGCAGGCGGATGTGCTGTGGCGAATATCCAGGCAGAATTTCCGTGGCAAATCGCCCTGTGTGAACCCAGCCTAAATCATCAAAAGGCAGCAGTTTCTAATAAAGTGGCCATGCAGTATGTGGTACCAATAATATTATGGCCCATGATTTCTCACACCCAGCATGCTTCAACCAGCTCTTACAGGTATAATGGTTACCTGCAGTAGATGGTTCCGCAATGTTACTGTAAAAATTTGGAATCAGGCAGGTAGTTGTGAAGACATAACAGCATTGGTGGACAATGACATACAGTATATTTACAGTGCCCATTACAGATCCCCAAATGAGGATGTTCCAAGCAGTAAGATATAAAAAAGCACTTCATGCGGGGAAAAAATTTATACATTAACCCTTTCCAATCCACTGTCTGACATCTGAAGACATTATGATTTAAGGCTATACAACTCCAATGTTGGAAGACGTCCGTCTGGGATCTCTTACTGTATATTGCCAGCCTCTCCGCTGTTGAAAACTATCCAATGTGTCATCTCATGCAGTACCGGCTTTAGACAGCATATAGTGCCGTTGTATAACAGCAGAAAAAGAGTAAGCCCCCTAGGAGAACCAGGATACAAATTGGATTGGAAAAGGTTAAAACCAAACATACACTAAAAAAATAATATGTAACAGGAGGATACAGATCACTGCAGAGGCATTAAGAGAAAAGGTTGGGAAAGCACAGATGATTCCAACAAAACTGTATTACCAAGCATTAAAGGGGCTGTACTGAGATATAAAGTTATCCCCCACAGGAAAGCATACCATTATGATTAGTGAGGGTTCAGCAATCTCCGGTGCTGTCATTGAAATGACTGCAGCAGCTGCGCGCATGCACATCCTCCACTCCATTTATGCAGGGGACCCATTAGGACCCCCACCAATCAAACCCATTGGAACCCCCACCAATCAATGTTATCGCCTATACTGTGGGGGATAACTTTATATCTTGGTAAAATTCCTTTAAATAATCACTGTCTTCTTAACAAACTCTGCATACATCAATAGTAGAGGCAAATAATAAGCATCTTATAATTTCTCCACTTATCAGGCTCCCCCCTCCCATCTTTCTCTGAAACTTTTCACTTACCCTAGAAAACTGCTAACATCTGTCCTGATAGACAGGATGGACTAAAAGTTCACTGACAGATTGGATCACATGTTGCCTATAGAAGTCTTTGGAAAGGTGAGGGAGGAGGCAAGTGAGAGAGAAATAGGGACACACACAAACATGCTGCTGAAGCTGAATCTCATTGCTACTGTATTCACATCTACACTGCTCAGTATGTCTCTATTACATCATCCATGCTATTGCTATTTTTATGTATATGAGAGATAGCAGATGAGATACTACTCCCTTTTCACAGTGTGTGTAGTGTGTGGGGGAGATATAACAGCTAGTCTCCATCTACTAGCTCAAGGAAAGCCAAAAATTGCACATGGAAAGTAAACTGGTGAAAAATCCATGGTGCAAAGTCATATAATGGCCAGATATAATGCCATTCCTCATGTACACACGACAGCTTATTCTGAAAGGTCTACTGAAACAACAGTATGCTTTGAGACTAGCACTACACAGAGAATTTATGTAGCACTACTGATTAACTACTGAGTGATAGCTGC
Organism: Eleutherodactylus coqui; assembly: GCA_035609135.1. Taxonomy (NCBI): domain Eukaryota; kingdom Metazoa; phylum Chordata; class Amphibia; order Anura; family Eleutherodactylidae; genus Eleutherodactylus; species Eleutherodactylus coqui. The sequence goes on along the minus strand of CM069417.1, from coordinate 104,032,079 downwards.
AGTCCACAAGATTGCATGGAACTTAATGCAGCTGCAACGGTTCCAGTCTAAGGCCGCCTGCAGACGGGCGGAAATTCCGCGGCAGGATTTCCCACGGAATTTCCGCCCCTGGAAGCTGCCATAGGATTGCGTTAACAAACGCAATCCTATGCAGACATCCGCGATTTGGCAAACAAATCGCGGCATGCTCTATTTCTGTGCGGGGCTCGCAGAGCCCCAAACAGAAACATCACTCACCGGCCGACGGCTCCGCTCTGCGCATGCACCAGTTGCCCAGCAGCCGGCACATGAAAGAACCGAGGCCGCGGGAACAGGCGAGTGTCACGCTGTTCTCACAGCCGAATCCGACCCGGCCGTCTGCAGGCAGCCTAAAGGAATACATTCAGCTGCATACAAGCTTGTGGCCGGCAGTTGTTGTGTAGCCCTAGTCTTATTATCCAATATTTTAAAACATCAAAATATTCCACAGGTCTGTGAATAGAATATGCCACGAGTGTCTCCACCTGTACCCTTAAACACACATGCACTGGCACCAAATTAACAGGAAGCTAAATAAACTAAACATGCCTGAGAGAGAAAATGTAATAGTTGGTGCAGTTTGGCCACACTCCAGACATTAAAGATACACTCTTTGCCCAAAAATATTGTGCCCCCAGAAGAAGTTGTCATTTTGCTTCAAAACTCGTTCTGCAGTTCCACCTCAGGCAGATATGTAAATGATGGGAGTTGTGGTGATTAGATGGACGGTCTTGTCACCAGAGACCCTAGTTTGGTTTCCCCCTTGGCCTATAAAAGGCTTTCGGAGGCTCCTTGTGTGTAGTGACCTCTTCTTCCTCTTGTGTAGAGCTTGTTGGCCATTAGATGCCTCTACAATTCAGAGAAGAGATGTCACTCCGTTACTGGAATCTGAGAAGGGCGCATTATTGGGATGTGAGAAGCTGGATGGTCGTATCGATGATTGTCCCCCACCGGCCGTTCTGAGCAGACTGTTGGGAGGTGTTGGGACCAGTGGATGTGTGATGGCACACAAGGTGGCGGGACTCAGGATGCCCCCTACAGACCACCAGTAGAGAGGAGCGTCTGACCAGACTGTTAGGAAGTGTTGGGGCTAGTGGATGTGTGAGAGCACACAAGGTGACCGGGCTCAGGACGCCCCCTACAGACCACCAGTAGAGAGGAGCGTCTGACCAGACTGTTAGGGGGTGTTGAGACCAGTGGTTGTGTGAGGGCACACAAAGTGACAGAGCTCAGGACCCCCTGACAGACCACCAGTAGAGAGGAGCATCTGACCAGATTGTTGGAGGGTGTTTGGACCAGCGGATGTGTGAGGGCACACAAGGCAACCAGGCTCAGGACCCCCCACAGATCACCAGTAGCGAGGAGCGTCTGACCAGACTGTTAGGAGGTGTTGGAACCAGTGGATGTGTGAGAGCACACAAGGCGACCGAGCTCAGGACGCCCCCTACTGACTACCAGTAGAGAGGAGCGTCTGATCGTCCGACAAGCACCAGCAGCTCCAACTATTTCATTGTCCACTGTTCAGAGACAGGTTGCATAATTGCTACAGACTCCTATATCTGTCATAACCATTTCCAGGCACTTGACTGAAGGACACTTGGTCTCACGGCACCAATTATATGTACAGCCTCTGATACCCTCTGTTGCCCGTTTACAGCGGTGTCATGAACAACTAAACTGGATGCTACAGAGTGAACCCAGTTTGCCTTCAGCAACAAATCCAGGTTTGGGCACTGACGACGGCCATGTTCTTGTCTGGAGACCTTGGGGTTAGCGCCTCAATCTTGCCCCCTGATGGTGTGTTGGTATGGAGGGCCATTGCATACAACAGTCAGTCACCCCTAGTAGTGGCACGATGGACAATGACAGCTCAGTGATATGTTCAGGACATCCTGCAGCCACATATGTTGTGTCTAATGGCAGCTTCCAACAGGATAATGCTCAGCCACACACACAAGGGGGTCACAGGAGCCCCCACAACATTGTCACACTTCTGTGGCCTGCCTGGTTGCAAGATTTATCACCAATAGAACATGTATGGGATCATCTGGGACGCCAACTTCGGCAGCTTATGAGTTTGCAAAGTCTAGAGGCTCAGTTACAGCAAATGTGGAGTGATATGCCGCAGGATACCATACAGAACCTGTATGCCTCTAGGCCTGCCCGTATCACATCTTGCATCTAAGCTAGAGGTGACCCAACAGGGACTAGAGCCTCCTTGCCCACCGGTATCACATCTTGCCTCTATGCTAAAGGCGGTACAACAGGGTATTAGAGCCTTCCTTAAGTGTTCTGTTTTCCTTAAAGGGGTTGTCCCGCGCCAAAACGGGTTTTTTTTTTTTTTTTAACCCCCCTCGTTCGGCGCGAGACAACCCCGATGCAGGGGTTAAAAAAACAAACCGGAGAGTGCTTACCTGAATCCCGGCGGTCCGGCGTCTTCATACTCACCTGCTGAAGATGGCCGCCGGGGTCTGCTCCCTCCGTGGACCGCAGCTCTTCTGTGCGGTCCATTGCCGATTCCAGCCTCCTGATTGGCTGGAATCGGCACGTGACGGGGCGGAGCTACACGGAGGCGGCATTCTGCACGAGCAGCCCCATTGAAGACAGCAGAAGACCCGGACTGCGCAAGCGCGGCTAATTTGGCCATCGGAGGCCAAAAATTAGTCGGCACCATGGAGACGAGGACGCCAGCAACGGAGCAGGTAAGTATAAAACTTTTGATAACTTCTGTATGGCTCATAATTAATGCACAATGTACATTACAAAGTGCATTAATATGGCCATACAGAAGTGTATAGACCCACTTGCTGCCGCGGGACAACCCCTTTAATAAATAATCCTTTTGCTCTGATATTGTAATCACTCACTTATTTCAACGTTACAATCACACAGAGAAAGTTTCATTCTAGTGTGCCAACTTCTTCTAGGTAATTTTTTTTGACAATGAGTGTATATTCACATGGCAGATTTGTTGCAAACATTTCTGTGTCTGTCCGACTCATTTAAATGTCATTTACAGAAATTCATATACTTGCTAAAAAAACAACCCCATTCAGATGAATGTGACTGACTTTACTATATTATCTGCCATTGCTCTTCTCTGCTGTTGACCTTCCAATCCGCCACCTGCAGACTCCATTTTCCAAGATGGCCGTCACAATTTTCTTACTTCCCAATTAACTGCTCTCTGCGTGGCTGGCACTTATTATGTCAGCAGCGCCTGTCAATCAGAGAGCAGGTATAGTGCTTTAGTAATCTAACACTACCAATGCACTGGGGTTTAATAGGTCGTCTGAAAATTGCACAGGCCATCTTTGATGATTTAAAACAGGCCTAGAACTGACTGTTTAGAGGAACAATACAGAAGACCCTCTCCAGTCCCAGGACAAAATATTGTCCGGGGACCAGTGAGTAGCTTTAAACAGCTTCTAACTTTCTGTGAGTCCTCAAATGCCTAACAAGTTTTGACTTCACAGCAAAACATTTCCCACATTCTGAACATAAGAATGGCTTCTCCCCTGTGTGAATTTTCTGATGTCTTACAAGACCAGATCTCTGAGCAAAACTTTTCCCACATTCAGAGCACTGAAACAACTTCTCCCCTGTGTGACTTCTTTGATGTCTCACAAGGCCGGATTTCTTGACAAAACATTTGCCACATTCCAAACATGAATATGGCCTTTCCCCTGTGTGAATTCGCTGATGTTGAAGTAGTACAGATTTGTGGGCAAAACTTTTCCCACATTCTGAACACGAAAATGGCCTCTCTCCCGTGTGAACTTTCTGATGTTCGACAAGAACAGATTTACGGGTATAGCTTTTTCCACATTCTGAACATGAAAACGACCTTTTCTCTCTGTGGAGTCTGTAATGTTTCACAAAATCAGCTTTCCTTGTAAAACTAATCGCGCAATCCAAACAAGAAAATTGTCTTTCTTCTGTATGTAATATCTGATGTTTACTAAGATTTGATTTCTTAGTAAAACTTTTCCCACATACCGAACAGGAGTACGGCCTCTCTCCCGTATGATTTCTCTGATGTATAACAAGACTTAACTTGCTGGTAAAACTTTTTTCACATTCTGTGCATGAAAACGGCTTCTCCCCTGTATGAATTCTCTGATGCTGGACAAGTCTCGACTTGTAGATAAAACGTTTCCCACATTCCAAACATGAATACGGCTTATCCCCTGTGTGAATTCGCCGATGGTCAGCGAGATAGGATTTGTGAGCAAAGCATTTTCCACATTCAGAACATGAAAACGGCCTCTCACCAGTGTGAATTCTCAGATGGTCATTAAGATTGGATTTGTTGTGAAAACATTTCCCACATTCTGAACAGGAAAATGGTTTCTCTCTGTGAATCCTCTCATGCTGACCAAGAGTGGATTTTGTGATAAAACATTTCTTACATTCTGAACAAGAAAATGGCCTTTCTCCTGTGTGAATTTTCTGGTGTTTCAGAAGACCGGATCTTTCCATAAAAGATTTCCCACATTCCGAACATGGAAATTGTTTCTCTCCCGTGTGGATTTTAAGATGTCTGACAAGATTTGAGTTCTTTGCAAAACACTTTCCACATTCTAAACATAAAAAAGGCTTCTTCCCTGTGTGAATTTTATGATGTTCAATAAGACATGATTTGTAGGCAAAACAATTTCCACATTCTAAACACGAAAGCGGTCTCTGACCGGTGTGAATTTTCCAATGTTCATCAAGACTTGACTTCTTGACAAAAGTTTTTCCACACTCTGAACAAGAAAACTGTTTCTCTGCGGTGTGACTCTGTTGAAGAACATACAATTTAAACCTTCTACCATGTTCTGAGCCATCTTGCTTCTCTCTTCTATGGATTTTCTGATGTGTTAAGAGAAACGCCCTGTGCTTAAAACACTTTCCACATCTGGAACACATAAATTGCCTTTTATGATCTTTCCCAAATCTTGACCTTGTGAATGATTTTTCTTCAGTAGGAACTCCACTCCCATAACATGGTGATGTCTGATAAAACAGTCCTTTGTAATTACAGAGATCCAGCAATAGATTGCTAGTTTCATATCCACAATGTATAGTTTCAGCAATGGGGTTTTCTCCCATAGAGTCGGGTGGGACATTATTTTCTTCTAATTTGCAGTCTGGATATAAAATATTTGTCTTTGGATTCTTGCTGTGGGCAAGTGCTGGAAAAAAAAGGATATTGGTTTTTAACTGAGGGAGGGGGCACCCTTGGTCACTCGAATATCTTAACAGCGATGAGATCGCAGACAGACGTTCCCATATGCCCATTTAGACATAAAGAGGAGCGCTTAAAAAATGGCTTTTGAGCGATCATTTTGCATAAAACTACTACTTGGTACTAATGCCTATTAGTACCAATTAGTAGCATGTGAGCCATTGGGAGCTGTAATCAGGGAACACACCACCAGCTGTTCGCTGAATACATCCCCTTTGTTATGCTGCACTTATTACAGCTGAGACAATGTAATCAGCTGTTATCAGCGCTCCCCGCCCCCCTCCCAGCAATGCACAGCATGCAGTCCTGCTTATCAGCTCTTCTGCTGAAGGACGGATTTCATGCCGAACTGAAATCGATTGTTCGGCAAAAAAGTGAAAGAGGGGCACATTTAGACGCAACAATGATCGCTCAAAAGATGGCATTGGAGCGAATCTTGAGCGATAATCGTTGTGTCTAAACGGGCCTTATGTCATGGTAGCCTAAAGCCTTCGTGGATGTTTCCCTATTAAACTCTGCCTGTGACTGTGTCTCTTGTGAAAATATACAACAATACTGAAGCATTGTAGTATACTGTAAGTGAGAAAATGATCACTAGTTCAAATCCCCGATGGGGGACAAGAAAGTAAGTAAAAATAAAGTTAAATGAAGAAGGTATTTTGATTACAAAAATAAAAAATATTAAAAGCTTAAAAACCTTTTTTTCTAGTTTTTAGCCTAAAAAAAAAAAAAATACAGAAAAGAAATACTTGGTATTTCTGCAACCATAAAAGTATGAGCTGTTATAATTAACTGCATGGTGAACGCTGCAGGGAAGAATAATACCAGATGCCAGAATTGTGCTTTTTTTTGGTCACCCCATCCCCAAGAAAAGTTGGTTTATAAAAAGCTATCAAAAAATCATATGCACCCTAAAATGGTAGCAATAGAAATAGCAGGTCAACCTTCAAAAAGAAAAGCCTTCACAGAACACAACTGAGGGAAAAATAAAGTTGTGGTGGTCAGAAAATGGTGATAAAGTAAAAAAAAATTTTAAGTCGTACAATACAAAATATATATATTAATTTGGTATCACTGTAACCGTACTGACCTATAAAATCAAGTTAACATATAATTTTTGTTGTACTGTCTAAGCCACATAATCAAACAGCCCCCACACACAAAAATGGCACAACTGTGTTTTTTCCCCATTTTAACCTTAATTAGAAATGTTTAAAAGATTTTTCATTACACTATATGATAGAATTGAAAAATACAACTCATCCTGCAAAAATAAACTCCTCAAGTAGTTATTTCAACAGAAAAATACGAATGTTATGATTTTTTTGAAAGTGGGGAGGAGTAAACAAAAATTAAATAATGAAAAATGGGCGCATCCTCAAGGGGTTATCACAATCTGTCCATGAATCCGCAAGAAAATGGAGACCTTGCAAGTTAAAAAAAGTTGTTTACAGAGGGGTCTGACCTCATGAAGTATTAAATTCAGATGGCCTGCAGTGTTAAGCCGGGCTAACTTGGGCGGATTTCCCAATTGTCATCCGCGCGGACAATCCACGGTAAAACATGGGCACTGAGAAGGATGCGTTTTCACTTTTTGATTTACACTCGCGGATATGAATTGTGTATTTCGTCAGCGGAGAAAAATCACAGCATACTCTATTTTTCAGCGAAATCTGCATGAACGGCCTCCATTGATGTCCGACCCGCAGCCCATATGCAACATGATTAACATTCCATATGGGCTGCAGATACCCGCATCATCGCTCAGTGACGGCGGGGAAAATACAAATAAACAAAAAAGGAACTGTACTTAGCATGACCGCCTGCGAGCATCAGGAGTACAGTTATAGGAGGTATTCAGGGTCACCGGCCAGGCTTATTGCGCAGCCCCTAAAGACTCTAGTTTAACTCGAGTAACATTAGGGATTAAGGCCGATCTCACACGAACGGGTCAGATTTCCGCAGTGAAAGGCCTGGGATTTATCATGGAAACGAATTGTGAATGCTTGCCGACACGAACGTTTTACTGCGCAGATGTACGTGTATGAACAGCAGATTGTCTGCTCACAAAAACGATTGCAATCACATCCGTAAATTGCCCAACCCCCTGGAAGAACCCCAACCTTCTATGAAAAGACAAAACGCCCAGACAACATTCTCTTGTGCTTTTATCTTTGGTGAGAGATATAAGCTTTGCTCTGAGAGTCATCATGCCTTCAGGTCGGGATACTGCTCTCTTGGCTTGGCTGGATTATACTATTTATTTTTAAGCATCTCGTCCAATGCTGGAGGAAAAGCCCAGAAGAAAAAAAGTGGACGTCCTGGGTTCACCCACTTTGTGTCATAGCGACCCAGTAAGAGCGACTTCATCAGGCTTTACTACGACTTGCACACACATCCGGAAAAGTTCTCATCCTTCTGCCACGTGTCCGTGTCATCATTTGACCAGCTGCTGGGGGTGGTGTGGTCCGGATTGAGCTACACTGACACAAACATGTGCTGGTACACCTCCCCTGAGGAGCGTCCTGAGGTATAGAGATCCTTTTTCCCTAGAATGGGTTTCCCTTTTGTTCTTTTGTAATATCTTAAACATTTGAATCTGACTTGTTGTTACAGATTGTTTTCAAGTTCCTATTGGGCCACCCCACCATCTGTGGGATCGTCAGGAGGACCTGCAATGTTATTTGGGAGTAGCTGCATTGGTGATGTCGGCACCCTCTCTGCAAGACGGCCCAACTGCATCAGGACCCTGGATGGTAAGCACAGCCGTGTGAAAAAGCTGACAGACTCAAGGTCCCGATAATTCAGCTATAAACAGTACTGTTCCGTAGTTCTGTTGGCGGTAGCCCACAGTAACTACCAGTTTGTTCTGGTGGATAATCGAAACCTTTGCAAGCACTGCGGATGCTCGCTTTTCAGGGCATCCAGAATGGGGCGGCTTTACTCCAACCAGTTGGCCCTTCCAGAGTGACGGCTGCTTCCTGGTTCTTCAGGTACAACCACTGCATTCGTAATTGTCACAGATGAGGGCCTTGGCCTGTCAACCTATGTTCTGAGACCATTTCCACACAGAGAGTTGGACACTAGAAGACAAATCTTTAACTACCGTCTCACACGGGCTAGGCATTTCGTCAAATGTGCCTTCAGAATTTTTACCAGCAAGTGGCGAGTTTTCTTGGCCACCATTCAGATGGATCCCCAAAACGTTTGCTTGGTAATTAAAACCGCCATGGTTCTGCATACTTTTTGCTGGATCAATGATGCGGATTGGATGGTTGCGGATGTTCCACTTCCAACAACCGCAATAGTTGCAAGCGTGGATCTGAACCAATCACATAGGCCTGCCTCTTTGCAGACTTTTTCCTGACTCCTCATGGAGAAGTTCCGCGGTAGCTGGCCTCTATCCACGAAGCCTGAGGATCAGGACTCTCTAAGCAGTGTTATTGTTTATTTTTACCGACTCCCAAATTATTATTTTTTTAGGTAGGGTTTTTTTTTTAGTTAGGGACTCGCAAGACAATGAGGACCCCTTATGTATGTTGTGAACTTATATAATAAGGTCCAATTTGCAGAAGTATTCCTTAAAAAGGCATTTCATGTTGTGTATTTGCATAATTTGGCTGTATTATAAACTAATACCCCATTTCCCCCTTTACTTGGTTACTATTAAAATTTCTATATATTAAATGTTTTGCAAGAAAACACCATGTGCATTGTCTTTTTTTTATAGTGGTGGTGGGGAATTAGTGTACTGAGCACCAGAATGCTAATGTAGCTGTTGTGCTTAGAATACAATGCCTTATCTAAGCACTACTTTAAACATAAGGGAAGTGTTGCAAAAAGAAAAAAAACTTAAAAATTACACCAAGACACACAGTACGTGAACATAAAAAATTATTTATTAGCAACAACAAAAGTAGAACTTATCAGTGCTGCGCTTCATAAGCCCTGGAATCAGAGTTATGGGTCGGGGGAACTGAGGGGCTGTTAAAGGAGCCAGCAGTTGAGTTTCCCAGGTAGCCATGGCCAATAGGCAAATAGCCATGACTACCGTGGTGGGGTTGGTGGTGATGGTGGTTGGGGTGGCGGAACAGTGGCGAGTTGCTGGCGAGACTGCCGACATCTGTACTGGTCAATGGTATAGTGAAGTTCGTAGGGGGAATTTGGTGGTAATGACAACTCCAGTAGATACAGCATGTAGTTCTGCGTTGCAAGTTGCAGATTCTCCGGGACCGTACGGAGAAGCATTGCTACATGCTGTCCAAAGCTTTCAGCCGAGTCCCGTGGCAAAGTCTGCTGCTGTAGAAGCGCCAGAACCTGCTGCTGTATTTCCGTTTGCCGTCTGGCTGAAGCTGTTGGCCTGCCCAGTTTCCGGGGTCGGGGAACTGCTGGGACGGTCTGCGAAGCAGGCCCCTGGCTGATAACTTCACAATTTTCCCCCGTCTCTGACTGCAACTCTTCTGTTGGTGAACTGGCCAGTACAGAGTCTTCTCCCTCCTCCTCGACATTCTCCAAATGATCAGCTGAGCTGTGGACAAAGAGATAGTCTTGGTTAGTTTAGCTCACTCAGTCAAGTACAACATCACAATCAGCACAGAGACAGGACAGACATACCAGACAGAGTCATGTGGGGTGGAGGTGGGAATGAGAGACAAGGCGAGTCTGGACATGCGGGTCCTCACAGCCGACAATAGGAACAGTTCCACTACTGGACATTTCGGTAATCGTAATACTTTTCATACTGCATGCATGACGCCACATGACAGGAAGCAGCTTGCTATATAGTAGCAAGACCTCGGTAGGACGTCTTGCGGTGTAGCACTAAAAGTCGCCAACTGCAGCTACTAAATTCACTGTTCTGCACATCTAGAAAGTAGTGTAGCTCTGGATCCCAGCATGCAATTACATCATGTGTAGTGTACGTCGATGCATCTCAAAGAGCTCAACAGCAATACGGCAAGATAAAACAAATACTACTTATGGAGGAACAGTGTCGTGAAAGGCAGTGCGATAGACATATCTTTCATGGAACACTACATTTGCACAAATGTCTTTACAATTATAAATCGAAAAATGTCAAAGGCAAATCCATTTACACCTTCACTGACCACATATTTCGTTAACCTAGCCGGTGGGTCTTTGTGCAAGCTTTGTACATCTGCAGGTTGGCACTATTTATAGTACATTATATTACATTGTACTTACGAACGCGGTTCCATAGTTGTTGCCAGGTACATCAGCTGCTGGAGGTACATATACGGCCTCTTCCGTTTACCTCTAGCTCCACTTTTGGGCGTAGCTGTGTATTCTTTACGGAACTGGTCCCTCGCGCTTCGCCATTTCCGCTTGATTTCATCCACTGCAGCAGAGCGAAGAAGCAAACAAACAAAGAAAATGAAAAAAAAAAAAAAGAGATATGAGTATTTCAATGCTCCAAGACCACACAACACACTAACGGTACTGCAAACACGCCTGGCATTAAACTTACTATACACCAATATCACACAAAGCACTCGCAAAAAATACCGGCAGACAATACTTACAGAGATACTTTTTCATGTCGATGGAGACAGACCTCCACTGCTTTCCATAGATCTGGGATGCCAGCCCTTCCCAGGCCTTGTCCCTCATGCTTCTTTTTAGGTAGTCGCTGCAATTGACGTCCCAGATTGCTGGAAAGTTCTGCATGAGGGTAATGAGCCGGCCCATGTCGAACACCAGGGATACTGCAATGTATAAAATGTGTGCTAGCTCTGAAAACTCTGTCCTGCGCTGTCTTTCCCTTCCTTCCCGCTTTCTTTTTATTAATTTTGTTATATGGTCTCCTAGCAACCTGCGAACTATCCACCTACAAATCCGCGCCCACCCGCAATGTAATTGCGAATGTACTGCGATTTGAACGCTTCAGTCGAGATAAATGGAGCCCGTCCGCACAGAAACCGCACTAAAATAGAACATGCTGCATTTTTTTTGGGGGGGGGGGGGGGGGGGGGGTTTCGCTCGCAGAAATCGCAATTCACATTTGTACATCTGAGCGAAGCTGTGGACGTTCATGCCTTCCAATTATAGAATATTACCGCGTATCGTCCACACAGTTTCCGCAATTCAAATCAGTTTGTGTGAGAGCGGCCTAAAGGTTACATGTCACATACATTGGACTGAATGCAGAATGTGTAATATACTCCATTCAGGGGTCAGTACTCACTTGTAGTGATATCATGTGCCGTTTCTATCTCGTCAGTAGTAAGAGGTAGCTCCTCCTCCTCCTCTATCTCCACTTTGATGCAAACCTGAAAAGTGTCATTCATTTTATAACATCATAGTATGTTAGGCTGAAAACAGACAGATGGCCATCTATTTCAGTCTATTACCCCACACCCCCAGGCAAAAAACAAAAAAACAATCATGTAGAAGCCAATTTTCCTTATTTAAGGGGAAAAAAATTCACAACTCCAATCTGGCAATCACAATAATCCCCGGGTCACCGACCCTCCTGAAATAATTAGTGATATAACGTATAATATTGTTACACCCATGAAAGGCATCCATGCCCCTCTCACTGCTCTTACAGTAAAGAACCCCTTTCTATGTTGGTGTAAGAACCTTTTTGCCTCTAGATGTAGTCGGCGCCCCTTGGGTATAAGTATGAATTGAAATGTATCCATGTTAAACTAAAAAAAAAAATAATCATCAAAACAATTTTTTTTAATTGTTGTAGTTTGTAGTATGTTGTAGTTAATTGTTGTAGTCTGTTGCTGAATGTCATGTGGATAATTTTAGAGGAACAGAACCTACATTTTGGTGGTAGTAGGTCAGCTTTATCTACCTGATGATCTTGTGGCACATTCAGCCCTTCCTCTGGGCAGTCCTGGGAATACAGGCGGCTGGGACATCTCTCTGGGGGATTTCTCTCACTGGATCTATCTGTAGAAAACATTTTTCACAGATGCAGAGACAAAGTCTATTTTCAGAAATGTTATGCCCTTCACAGTGTAGACGCGTCTAAAATGTTTAAACTTTATTAATAGTAGATAAAAACAAGGGGCTGAAGCACAAACATATGAAGTCAGACAACGTACAGGGGGCCTAAACTAGCCACTACTGAGAGGTAGAAAACAGTGTGGATGTTGGTTCCCCAGACAAACTACAACTAAGTTGATGTAGCTCCGTTGCTGGGTAGGTGAACAGGTGTCAAGAGGAAGTACAAAAAATATCAATAAGTGCATGAGATAAATGCATTGAGATCATTAAAGCGGTTCTACCGAGTGCAAGCAAATATAATAAAATGCTGTGATAGAGCCTGTGTCCCTGATGGTGGACCACAGGGATATAGGGCTACCATCAGGGTCACAGGCTCCATCACAGAATTTTGTGATTTTTGAATCGAGATCTCTGAGGCAGGTCATCTATGTTACTATATTCTCTTTTGAGTCCTAAACAGACTTTAGGAAGGTCTGATAGGCTGTCTAACTGCAAGAAACTATGGAATATTGAGTAGAAGTGAAGCGGCTAGGAATGGTTAGCCAGCGATTTGAACAGCCTTGGCTACTGAAATCTATGCTATAGGAGTTCAAGTGAAACGGTCTCTCTCGGTCCATCTTTGAAGAATTAGAAGGCCATTATACAATACTAACAACCTAGTGCTACTTTTTTAACTGTCTAGACAATTTGAGCCTTGTCCTTTGGACTCATGGTTTAGCTCATCCCTCAAGTGATCTGGTGTACTACACCGATTTGCTTTATCATTACCAGTTACTATACTCCAAGTTCTCTGTATCTCCCTTCTTTCTCTATTTAGAGTAATATCTAAGTTGTTCCTGATGAACTGTCCAAGTTAGACAGGGAAACGCGTTGAACCCATTCTAATCTATTATTCAGGAGAATCCATTAGAACTCACTATTTAGGAGTACACTATATCCGTTAAACTGAGTATCTATATTTTTGGTATACTCAACACCAGATTTTTGTACTACCTCAATTATGGTTTGGAATATAGAACCAGATACTTTATAATAGTTGATCCCTCGGTGGGTCTACTATCTTTTATACACATGGTTCTCTGTGCCTTCTAGGCTCATAGGAGACACAGCTATTTGCTTGCACTCAGATAGAACCCTGTTAACTCACTGAGTGCATTTTTTTGATATATGATATTTTTGGTACTTTCTATCGGAGTGGTTAAGCTCCTCTTGACACCTGTTGGGCTAGGTGTAGTGTGTGTTTGTCTGGGGAACCCACATCCGCACATCTCAGTAGTGACTAGTTCAGGCCCCCTGCACATTGTCTGTCTTTATATGTTTGTGCTTCAGCCACTTGTTTTAATCTACTATTACTAAAGTTTAAACATTTTAGCCGTGTCTATACTGTGAAGGGCATCTGTAGAAAACACACTTAGGGCTTGTTCAGACGAGAGTGGTTTACAAGCTGCTGACATGCAGGGAATTCTGCACGTGAACGGGCTGTCTCTAGCTCCGTGGTGCGAGCAGCCTGCTTCCACGGCTCCCATAGGAGCCTATGGTAAGCAGCCTGGATAGAGCGCACCACAGAGCTGACATGCGAGTCGGTACTCGCTCTCCGTTCTTTTTTAGAAGCGCAGATTCTGCATTACTAAAAAGGGTCCGTGTGAGCGCTTCCATAACAACCTATTGGTTGGTACAGAAGCATGGTTTACAGGCTGCTATAGAAGCGTGATTTACACGCTGCTGTAGCAGCGTGTAAAACCACGCTCGTCTGAATGAGACGTTAAAGTTACTTAATACACTTGTATATATGTATTGATGAGAAAATATTCTGTATTTAGAGATCATCACTCACTGGGGCCAATGTTGACAGGGATTTCCTCCTCCTTACACAGATGATCACCACTCACATTCATCTCATCATTATCTGCATTAGCCTCAGGTTTAATATCAATCAGGTTTTCATCCTGTTTACACATGTAGATGAAATAATGAGCAAGTTATGTGTACAAGAACATTCTTAAGGGCGCTAATACATGAACCTCTCATATTTTTCCAGCCTTTCCGGGCTGAACTATCAAGTGCAGCCTGGCAATTAATGCTAAATAACTCAAAGAAACCAGAAGTGGAGAATTTACTTAACTTTAAAATGTCATTTCTTGGAGTCCAAAGCAACACATATTGAGTTAATTAGACCCTGATCTGATGGACAGAAGAGACAAGTTAAGGCCCATTTACACGGGACGAGCTGTGGGCCAAACGATGCCCGATAGCGCGTCCCTGTGTATACTCGCTCCTGTGCTGTTACATAAGAACAAGTATCGCTGGCATTGCTGACAGCGCAACCAGCAGGGAGGCGGGACGGCTGAAGGAGGGTTTTCTTTGCTCTCCCCCCACCCCTCTACATGCACTGTAAGCAGCGGCCGCTCATCCAGTCATTCAGTCTCTGCATGCATTTACACGGAATGACTACCGTTCCAGACCCTGTGGGAGCTTTGAACAGCTTGCAAAAATAACTGTCCAGTGTAAGGCTAGGTTCACATAGGGCGGATTTGCCGCGGTCTCTCCGTTGCGGTTTTTCCGCAGAAGAACCGCTTCTGCGGCAAAACCGCTTCAAAGGTTAATTTGGGCTTGAAGATTTTTCTGCGGATTTTCGTGCGGAAAAATCCGCAAGCGTTTTTTTCTGCAGCGCTTTTTTACTTTTTGCTGCGTATTTGGCTGCGTCCATAGAGGTCTATGGACAAAAAAGCGCCGCGGAAAAAAACGAAGAATGAACATGCTGCATCTTTGAAAACTGCGCCACAGTTGCATTGCCGCACTGCGGCTGTGCGGAAAAAATCCGCGCTGTGAGAACAGCTTTTTGGCAAATCTCATTTGTGCTGCATTGCACTGCAAACGCAGCGGTTTTGCCACCGTGCGGATATGCAACGGCAATCCGCAGCAAAACCGCCCTGTGTGAACCCAGCCTAAAAGGGCCTTTAATTAGCAGTAAATAATACAACTGTGAACAGTCAATTACCTTCATTATAGACATCCTGTAGACACAATAACCAGGCATATAATCATGCAGTACTGAATTCAATAGGAACAGTACCTGCAATGCCAAACTGTTTATCTTTTTGGACAATCAGAAAAAGTGTCTGAAACACATAATAAGGGCTCATGCCAACGGCCGTGACGGGCTTCGCAAGCAGAATCTGCCACAGCAAACCCCCCCCCCCACCCACCTCCCCCAAAGACCCTATACTCACCTCTGGATCCGCTGTGCAGCTCCTGCATGACGCGGCCGGCAGGGTGCATATTTACGCTATACTTCCGCTGTGCTACAGTGGAAGTATAGCGTGACGGACGGCTTCCATTGACTACAATGGAAGCCGGCAGCGCGTTTTTCCGCAGCAAATAGAACATGCCATGAGTTATTTCACACTGCCGACTTCCGTGATGGAATTCTGCAGCGTGAAAATTGCACTATTAGGTTCAATAGAACCTAATAGCTGCGGTGAAACGTCGCGGATTTCCGCTGCATTTCATGTGGCGGAAATCTGGCTGTGGGCATTAGCCCTTAATGTGGTGCAAAGCATATAAGGCAGTTTTTTGATAAAATTTGTAGCAGAAAACTGGCACATTTGCAGTGGTAAATCTGCCCCATTGTGTTTAGGTTTTCTCTCCCCTGAATTCCTGGACAGATGATACATCTGCAATAACAGATCAGAGTCAGATAAGAAAATGATATATAAACTATAGACATGTACTCTGAAAGAAAGGTGCCGGATGAAATAAATAATGGCGCAAAGTGTAAGCTCTCGCTCACGACCTGAAGGTTGCAAGTTCAAACCCCGAATGGTTCAGGTAGCTGGCTCAAGGTCAACTCAGCCTTCCATCCTTTCGAGGTCGGTAAAATAAGTACCCAGCTGAAAGCGCTGTGGAATAAGTTGGCGCTATACAAATAACAAGATTTACTATATACTGCTCAGCAAAGAGGGTCCCGCAGCCCGAGCAGAAGGCGGAACCAATGTAAACTGCATGAAATATAAAAGCTGAAAAGTCTTGCGAAAGTTGTGATATCTTGGTGGTCTAGAGGTCAGAGTGCATCCTTAAGGCCACTCACACAGCAGAGCGGCAAAGCGCCATAACTTTACTTTAGTTTTCGAATGCGGCTCCCTGCGGCTGACAGCGGGGTTTAGCACATATCATTGATGAGGTGCGCTCAACGCAAAAAACAAAACAGACTCCGTTTGAAAAGTGCGGCATTGGAAAGCGCCGTCCAGCCCCGTGATTGAGTGCCTGCCTGCGAGGCCCCATCGATTTCAATAAGAGCAATATACCGTGATTAACGCGGCATTCAAAACGGGACGTTAATCGCGGTGTGAGAGGCCTAACGTACGTACAGTTCCCAAACATATACCCAAGACAGAAAAAAAAAAAAGAGCGGAGGAAAAAAGGGTGTTTGCATTAATGCAGCATGAATATTCTCTTATAAGATCATGAAGCTGATGTATAACAACAAAAAAACATACTTTTCTTTATTCAATCCGTGCCATTACGTGTCCACATTAAAATACAGCCAGAGGACCGGTTTCAGCCCTTAACCCCTTAACGACCGCCCCATCGGGAAACTACGTCCTGCTGTTGCAGGACGTGTATGGAGGGAGGTAGCACCGCTATCTACCTCCATACAGCGCAGGCATCAGCTGTTTATTACAGCTGACACCCGTGGGCAATAGCTGCGCTCGGCCGTTCGCGGCTATTAACCCTTTAAATGCCCCGAACGCTGTTCGGGGTCTCGCACGGCCCCCCCGCGGTGAGATCGGGGGAGCCGTGCAGGTGTCACGGCAGCCGGGGGCCTAATGAATGGCCCCAGGGCTGCCTTAGCAGACTGCCTATCAAGCCATCCACACAGGGTGGCTTCATAGACTGCCTGTAAAAAAGCAGTATGACGTAATGCTATAGCATTACGTCATACTGCAGGAGCGATCAAAGCATCGCATGTTAAAGTCCCCCAGGGGGACTTCAAAGTAAAGTAAAAAAAAAGATCAATAAAGTTTTTTTAATTGTTAAAAAAAAAAAAGTTATAAAAGTTTAAATCACCCCCCTTTTGCCATATCCATTATTAAAAAAATCTAAATCATAAGATAAAAAATATGTATTTGATATCGCCGCGTCCGTAAAAGTCCGATCTATCAAAGTAGTGCATTATTTTTCCCGCACGGTGAACGTCGTGTGAAAAAAAAATTAAAGAGCGCCAGAAATACACTTTTTTAGTTACCCTGTCTCCCAGAAAAAAACGCAATAAAAAGTGATCAAAAAGTCGTATGTATTCCAAATTGATACTATCGGAAACTTCAGGACATCCCGCAAAAAATGAGCCCTTGCTCAACTACATCGACGAAAAAATAAAAAAGGTATTGCGCGCACAAAATGACCGCAGAAAATAATTGAAAAAAATTAAATATCTTAAAAAGAAAATAAAAGTACTACAGCAAAAAAAATACTATACAAGTTTGGTATCGTAGCAATCGTACTGACCCATAGAATAAAAATATCAGGTTGTTTTTGTTGCAATTTGTGTGCTGTAGAAACAGGACGCACCGAAAGATGGTGGAATGTCGTTTTTTTTCCATTTCTCTCCGCTAAAAATTTTTAAAAAGTTTTTCAGTAAATTATATGGTACAATAAATAGTGCCATTGAAAAATACAACTCGTCCCGCAAAAAACAAGCCCAGCGACATTGATGGATAAATTAAGGAGCTACGATTTTTTAAAAGGAAGTAGGAAAAAACAAAAATAGAAAAAAGCAAAAAAGCTCCGTCACTCAGGGGTTAAACAGAGCCTCGTTCACCTCCGGAAGCAAGCAGAATCCCAAGGGAAAGAAGCGCCTTACAGGAAATGTAAGAGTGAAGTACAAACAGCCAGACTCTTTGTATATGCACAAAAAAAGACAGCCCTAATAACAGACTCCGTATAGAGCGCTGAAAAATATTAGTCTCAGACGAGTGAAGAAGGGAATGAATGTGCCAGGTTATTGTGTCTATAGGATAGTTATGTGGATAATTGACTTTTGATAGTTTTATTGACTGCTGATTAACTTCTCTCTACCATCTAATCAAACCACTGTAGGACGATCAGAAGAGGATTTATAACTTTGAAGCATAACCAAAATATATATAGCAAATGTATTGGAAATATGACTATAGCCAAATTACTGATATATGGTCACGGGATGTTATGTGCAGTTTATTCCCTCCGACAAGCCACAGAACAAGGTTAGCAAAGCCTTCTGTGGCAGCAGCACTGAGTTTACTGGTGCACGGCGACTGGCTGACGAGGGGATGTAGACAGACCCAGATGGAAGAACAGCAGATACAACAGTGGAGCTGCAAGGATCTGGGATGGGCGAGTATAAAAGCTTGTATTATTTTTCAGAAGGTCCAGCTGTTTTATAAATAAAGATTTTAACTTGCAAAAAGCCCTTTAACGCCTTAAGGACGCAGTCCTTTTTTTTTTTTTCTTTCCATTTTTGTTTTATTCTCCCCCATGTTAAAAAAAATCATAACAATTATTTATCCATCAATGCCGCTGTATGAGGGCTTGTTTTTTTGCGGGACGAGTTGTATTTTTCAATGGCAATATATAATGTACTGAAACACTTAAAAAGAAAATTCTTAGTGGAGGGAAATAGCAAAAAAACGAAATTCCACCATCTTTGTGTGTGTCCTGTTTCTACAGCGTACACACTGCAGCAAAAAAAGACCTGACCACTATATTCTATGGGTCAGTACAATTACTACGATACCAAATCTATATAGTTTTTTTTTTGTTGTTGCTGTACTACTGAGTTCCCCTGAAGATAAGACACTGTCTTATATTACTTTTTGCCCCTAAAGAGGCACAGTGTCTTATCTTCAGGGGAAGGGGGGCTTATACTCAACTGGTTCGTGGCGTCCCTGTGCTTCGCGACGCCCCCCGGCGGTGCTGCAGCAGTCTGCCATGTCCTCCGCACTGACATATCAGTTTCTTTCTGGTTACAGGGCTTTGAATACCCCATCTCCAGCAAAGCGAGCATTGTGATTGGATCGAGCGCCAGCCAATCACAGCCGGCGCTTGATGAGCCAATCACAGCCATTCAGTAATCTCATTTACTGAATGGCTGTGAATGATTGAGCGCTGATCCAATCACAGCGCTCGATTTGATAGAGGCAGGGTATTCAAAGCCCCGTCAACAGAAAGAAACTGGTCAGTCAGCGAGGAGGACACTGCAGACTGCTGCAGCGGCGCCAGAGATCATAGCGAGGCACTGGGACACAGCAGACAAGGCGAGTATTGAGGGTTTTTTTTTTCCCATGTAGGTTAGCTAGGGCTTATTTTGGGGGGGAGGGCAGGTCTTATTATCGGGCAAAAACTGTACTGGAGTAAATAAGACTTTTTGATAGCTTTTTCTTACATTTTTCCTTGGAGGGAGACCAGAAAAAAGCGCTATTCTGGCATTCTTTCTTTTTTTTTCCTGATGTCGTTCACTGTATGCAGTAAATAATGCATTACTTTGATAGATCATACTTTTACAGACGCAGCAATACCAAATGTGTTTTTTTTGTTTTAATATTTAGATTTTTTTTTTAAATTATAAATATGGTAAAAAGAGGGTGTTTTAAACTTATTACTTAATTTCTTTAGGAATAAGTCAAACTTTCTAAAACTAATTGTTACATTTTTTTACTCCCCAGAGGGGACAAGGACTTGCAATAGTTTGATCTCTCCTGCAGTATAATGTAACTCCATAGCATTACATTATACCGCGATCTGACAGGTAGTCTATCAAGCCATCGTGCAGGCATAGTTTGATAGGCGATCTGCAATGGCAGCCCTGGGACCTTTCAGAAGGCCCCCGGCTGCTATGACCCCCTCATGGCAACCCACGATCTCATTGTGAGGGGGCCGCGCGGGACCTCCGAACATCGGTTGGGGGATTTAAATGCCACTGTCAGAATTGATGGAGGCATTTAAAGGGTTAACAGCCCCGATTAGTGGAGTGGCTTATTGGAGCTGTTGTGGGCAGGTGTCAGCTTTAAGAAACAACTAGCATCTGCATTTTATGGAGCAAGATCTTCCCCCGATCTCCCTCCATACATATCCCGATCGTGCAGGACGAAACCTTAGATCTTGTGTCGTTAAGGGATAATAGGGGATATATCAGATTAAAAAAAACACGGCCACTTTCTTCCAGACATCGGCATCTTAATTGGCCTGTGGGTAACGTAGGAGACAACAATTATAACACTCAAAGGCAGAAGGGCCGGGTTCTAAAGCAGCTGGCATGAACCATACTTGCGCACTGGACTGTTTAGAAGTCATCAGCATAGAAGCATGGTATTTTAAAAAACTGCTTTCCTACAGGTAAAAGGCATAATGGACAGCAACAGAACCAACAAGGCGGCTTTCTGCATGACTGATAATCTTGCTACAAACTGTTTAGTCTAGTAAAACCTTGTGACCTGTTCCTTTTAAGGCTGCCTTCATACAAGCGTATATATACACTGGGCCAGGTCAATAAATGCATTGGATTCAATGCATTCTATCAGATGGCCGGCGTATATACGCTTGTGTGCAGGCAGCCTAAGGGGGAGACAGAGGAAATAGCATATTATGTTGTATTTAGCAGGTCTCTAAAGCCCCTGTTTAGATGATATGAAATAGATCTATTTGGTGATCTGGCATTTGTCAGCTCTATTACCTGATGGTTCCGTGGGACACTGGAATCCACTACTGGACAGTCGGGAGAATTCAAGAGACTGCGACATTTGTCTGTCGGAAGGTTCTTACTGGATCCATCTGTAACACACAGCGATTGTGGTTATATGTGAGAAGGGGATCTCGGGGACCTTCAAAACTGCTTTCCTTTACCATCATTGAAAGCCTCCTCCTCCTTACACTCCAGATTAGCCCTCAGAAAGGTCTTTTCTTCTTCCTCATCTATAACTTCAACTTTAATATCTATCAGTTCTTCAGCCTAATAAGTGCCAAAAAAAAAAAAAATCACCAAAATAACTGAGTTTACATAACTTGACTTTTGGTAATTAGGGAGACTACCTGATGATCCTGTGGAACATTACTATTTTCCTTTGAACAATCCCAGGAATTAGGAGGGCTGGAACTTCTCTCTGATGGACAAAGAAAGAGAAAGACAACATAAATCATAAGACATCTATAGAACAAGTGCGGCGTTACACAGATTTAAAGGGGTCGTCCAGGTGCAAAGTAACTTTTAAATAATTGATCCAGACCTATTAGACAATAAAAGCAGGAATCCTTACCAGTCGTCTGCCCTGGTGATCCAGTGCTGCAGCCCTACGGTCCTCCCGGTCTTTGTAGTGTAACAGAAACCACCTGATTGTTGCAGCCAATCAAAGGCAACCGTGCTCTGGTACCACGCTCCTGGCATCATGGCTCCCAGCATCTGAGCAGTGATGCAGGGAGCAGGACACCTGACTACCGTGGCCTCTGATTGGCTACAGCGATGAGGTGGTTCCTCTTCCACCACAAATACTGGTAAATTTGTGGTGCTGCACGCTAGAACGCCAGGGCAGAGGACGGGTAAGCGTCCCTGCTTTTATTGCCTTAACAGGGCCGATTTTTAAGGCGTTGCCTCACACCCGGACAACCCCTTTAAGAGTCAGAAAAATTATAAAAGCGTTTGGAGTACTAGCAAAAAGATCTATCAATTATGGGATAATTCCACCCGTCACTATAAGAAAACTGAACG
The DNA here is from genome assembly GCA_035609135.1 of Eleutherodactylus coqui. Taxonomy (NCBI): domain Eukaryota; kingdom Metazoa; phylum Chordata; class Amphibia; order Anura; family Eleutherodactylidae; genus Eleutherodactylus; species Eleutherodactylus coqui. The sequence continues at coordinate 104,010,111 of CM069417.1, read as the reverse complement.
ATGATGGAGACACAACTATTATCTACAGCTCCCCTTCATGTCTCTCCATAAGGGCACGTTCACACGTAGCGGAAATGCTACAGTTTAGCCGCAGCTCAAAATTCAGCTGCAAAATTCGCAGCATTACCACAAATAGAAACAGTCAAAATCTGCACCGTTGATACGTATCCACAGTGCTCCCCCTCATCTTGCAGTTCTTTGGGCTGTCAGCGCACCCCCCTTTTCATCAACTCTTCTCCACTGCTCTGCTATTGGTGACCTATCCTGAGAATAGGTCACCAGTAGTTTTAGCATGAAAAACTCCTTTAAACGTGCAGTTAAAAAATGCATTCCCAAGTGCAGCAACTTGGTAAGAAAAATTAAAAATCACATGACTGTATCAAAACAGCATCCGCAGCGCTTGCCATCGGGACAGTGTATCCTTACCCATATTCTGAAAAAAGGTTTACATGGTTCACATTAATCTTTCTTGAGAAGTTCGTATTTGTCAGTAACCAGGCTTTGTGTGCCTTTATTGAACAGGCAAAGCACCTATGAAATCCACACTTCCAATCTCATCTCCTTAACTGAAACACCTTTTGCCAATAAGTTCTTAGAGAAGTCATTAAATGAGTTATTCCCTATTCATAAGAAAGGGAATAACTATATGATTGGTTTGTTTCCGACAGCTGGCACTCCCACCTAACATGAATACGGTAGTCTCAAAGGTCCTGAAATACGTGATGGTCACGCATACTCACCAACACTCCATTCATTTGATTAAGACTTCAGAAGATAGCCGAATACAAGTGCTTGGCTATCCCTGTCAGTCCCACTGAAAGGAATTGAGAGGAAATGCGTATGTGTGGCCAACAATACACTAATTCAAAGACTTTTGGGACTACAGTTTTGAGATCCATGGAGATCCAAGCGGTGGGATCTCTGCCAATCAAATAATTCTCCCCAGTTCTGTGGATAGCAATAACTTTATTTCACAGTTCAAACCCTTTAACAGGAGGTTCACTTACTTATTCTCCCTGCACTATGGATTCTTACTTAATGTGCTCAATAAAATGAATGCTAAAACCGTTTGTGTTTCAATAGTTTAGTTGTTTCTCTATAATTGTGACTTAGATAACAATCAGACCACATATTATTAATTAACGCAGAAATCCAGGTAATTCCAAAGGGTTCACTTACTTATTCATATATGACAGACAAGTCATACGCAAATAAAAAAAACAAAAAACAGCACAACGATAATTTTTTCTCTCCAAATCAAAGGCCTACCAACCACCGTAAATCTAATGAGCTCAACAACAATATCTACATTATTTGGAAGTAATGTAATCCTCACACACTACATACAGAAAAGGGCTAGCCATCTCTTTAAGGCCTCTTCCACACGGGTGATTTCCTCGTGCGATTTTCTCGCATTGAGAGACTGTGAGAAATAGCAGGTTTGCGGAGCCCATGCTTTCCTATGGGTTCTTCCACACATGCGATGCCTTGTAGTGTGCGAGATAGCGAGGTTACAAAATCGCCACGATTTTTTTGTAGCCCACGTTCCCCTATGGAGTCTGCGACTTCCTGGCATGGCATAGCAGCCACGAGCGACATGAATGCTATGCAAGATAACTGCCTGCTATGGAGATCTATGCAAATTCTCTATGGCGAGTTTTTTTTGTAAAAGGTACACGTGACTTAAATGAGAATTGTGAGTGGGCGGGGTCAGAGACCGTTCACTGCACACCTGCCTGAAAATTAATTCTCCCGCACTATAAAACAAACAAAAAAAAAACGCGCACGAGTAAATCGGGACCGCATGCGTTGCGATGTTAGAATTACTGCAAAAAAAACAAAACAAAGCGCATCTCTGACATAAGAAAAATTGCAAGCACATAGCAGGGACAGCGATTTTCTCGCATCCAAATCGCTATTGCCCGTGCGGAAGAGGCCTAAAGGGGTTTTCTGACTTATTCAAATTTGAACTCAACATGTTCCCCATCTGTAAAAATACCTTATACCCACCTCTCCCAGCTGTGTCCAGCGTTGTCGCTCCGGGTTCCCCTTGATGGCATGTTTAACCCTTTCCAATCCATTTATTTTTTCTCATCCATTCTCCCCAGCTCCAAATAAATTGAAGCTGGGGAGAATGGATGAGAAAAAATAAATTTTCCCTTCACCCTCCTGATCTGACCGAGTTCAGGAGGGTGCAGGTGCTCACTGCACCGTGGGGGGAATGCAGAAGTAATACTTCCGCATTCTCCCTTCTGCCTCCCGGCTTGGTGATCATGTGACAGCTGGGGTCAGGTGGCACCCAGCAGTCACATGATCGCCGGGCAGAATGCGGAAGTAATAATTCTGCATTCTCCCTTCAGGCTCCTGGCTCGGCGTTCATGTGACAGCTGGGGGTCAGGTAACACCGGCGGTCACATGATTGCCGGCCGGAATCTCTCTGCATTACATAGCGCTAATTGAGCGCTATGTACTGTGTAAAGGAGAAGGCAGAAAGGGTTAAAAAACCCTTCTGCCTTCTCCTTGGGGGTCCTTGATGAGGATCAGTGCAGGAGTGCATCTGCACCCGATGTGTCTGATGATCGGGTACAGATGCACTCCTGCACTGCAGTGTCGGGCCTGTCCCGACATCGGAGCTGTGGAGGGAAATGATGATGTCGGAGCAGGCCCAACATTGGATTGGAATGTTTAAAGGCTGCAGCAGCCTGTGTACAGGATGTGACACGCTGCTGTAGCCAATGACATAGTTCATGGATTATGTCGAGTTAAAATTTGAATAAGTCGGGCAGCCCCTTGAATCATTTCCACAGCGTGGTCTTGACACAGCCATAGGGAGAAAAGACACAACAGAAGGGCTGAACCACGCTGCTTTATGTTGCTTTCATTTTACATACAGACCTTGAAGTTGTGTTCCAGCCTGACTGCCACAAACGAGCGTATGAAGTTTGGGTCAGGAGATCCAAAGTCAAGCCAAAACACACTTCCAAAGTGCGTACGTAAAAATAAGGCGACATGAAGCAGTGCGGTTCGGCCCCTAATTCCAACCAATTTTTATACTATTACAAACGGTAAGTGAATAGTCACATACGGCTCCCGGCAAGCATGGTCGAGGGTAACAGCTCGCACTCCCACAGGCATTTTGCTGTCCTCAGAGCGTCTTCTGGAGGACAATCCTGGGAATACAGGGGGCTGGGGCATCTCTCTGGTGACTTTCTCTTAATGAATCCATCTGTAGGACAAACACATTGTTTACATATCATGTTCAGGTGACGGGGCAGCTGGATGACCCTGAAGCCTCTTACTAAGTGATGGGAGGGTTGGATGATTCTCCATGTCAGGTTCTTGTTGAGCCTTGTGTGCTTTTAGACGCAGACTGTCTGCTTGTCATCATCCGATGGCGGCCTTCCTTCTCCGACTGCAAGAGAAGAAGTCGTCAGTCTTGGCTGGTGAACAATAAACATATTCAAGATGTTTATTGGATAACAAGTCAGTCTTCTAAACGAGATGCTAAAGGGGTTTTCCAGGCAGCTCGGCTGTCAGTGCCTGTACACACCACGGTCGGAGTGGAAGTCGGTGCTCCAACCCGCTTAGTGGCCGGCGCTCGGAATTGCAGGCGCAGTTCACATTGAAATCAATGGAACCTCAAACTTCTATTACAAGTGCAGCTCCCATTGATTTTAATGAGAGCTGCGCATGCAATGATGAGTGCCAGTCGCTATATGGGTTGGAGCAGCAGCTTCCAGTCCGACCCCGTTGTAGCCTGCCATTGACAGCCTCTGCTGCCTGGAAAACCCCTTTAAAGTCTATGAGATGAACTGGCTCATCGCCTAGGAAGTTTTTTTGGATGATCTGTGGAATCTTATTCCTGAGTCTGCAGCTGCAGGTCCGATCGCTGCAATCCCCCGTCCTTCAACGCCAGAGATCTCCCACAAGAAAACGGAACCCCTCGGCCAGATGTGAACGAGCCTTTACTCTAGAACAGGGGTGTCAAACTCATTTTCACCGAGGGCCACATCAGGCTTATGGTGACCTTCGAAGGGCCGATTGTAAGACAATACAGTAAGGGCTCGTTCATACCAGTGTGTTTGCGTACATAATTTGCAGTGAATAGACGCCATTGATTTCAATGAGTCATTCACATGATGTATATTTTCACACAGCATGATCTATATTGTTACATACTACGCACCCCAATAGGCCATTGAAGTGAATGGCCCGCGCAAATACGCAGGAAACCTGTGTAGTCACTGCATATTTGCACACTATTCCAGTGGGCCCATCCGCGTTCTTTTTTGCGTGCTCAAATATGCAGGCATAAGCGATTTTCCATTGCGCAAATATGCAGCGTATTGGTGCGACCAAAATATGATTACGCCCGTGTGAACAAGCCCTATTAGCGACCCCCACAGTGGCCGAAGTAGTAATGACGACCCCCCCCACAGTGGCCCCAGTAGTAAGAACGACCCCCCCACCACAGTGGCCTCCGTAGTAATAACGACCCCCCCACCCCCCACAGTGGCCCCAGTAGTAATAACGACCCCCCCACCACAGTGGCCTCCGTAGTAATAACGACCCCCCCACCCCCCACAGTGGCCCCAGTAGTAATAACGATCCCCCCCCCCCCCACAGTGGCCCCAGTAGTAATAGCGAGCCCCCCTCCCCCCCACAGTGGCCCCAGTAGTAATAGCGACCCCCCCTCCCCCCCACAGTGGCCCCAGTAGTAATAGCGACCCCCCCTCCCCCCCACAGTGGCCCCAGTAGTAATAGCGACCCCCCCTCCCCCCCACAGTGGCCCCAGTAGTAAGAGCGACCCCCCCTCCCCCCACAGTGGCCCCAGTAGTAAGAGCGACCCCCCCTCCCCCCACAGTGGCCCCAGTAGTAAGAGCGACCCCCCCTCCCCCCACAGTGGCCCCAGTAGTAAGAGCGACCCCCCCTCCCCCCACAGTGGCCCCAGTAGTAAGAGCGACCCCCCCTCCCCCCACAGTGGCCCCAGTAGTAAGAGCGACCCCCCCTCCCCCCACAGTGGCCCCAGTAGTAAGAGCGACCCCCCCTCCCCCCACAGTGGCCCCAGTAGTAAGAGCGACCCCCCCTCCCCCCACAGTGGCCCCAGTAGTAAGAGCGACCCCCTCCTCCCCCCACAGTGGCCCCAGTAGTAAGAGCGACCCCCTCCTCCCCCCACAGTGGCCCCAGTAGTAAGAGCGACCCCCCCCTCCCCCCACAGTGGCCCCAGTAGTAAGAGCGACCCCCCCTCCCCCCACAGTGGCCCCAGTAGTAAGAGCGACCCCCCCTCCCCCCACAGTGGCCCCAGTAGTAAGAGCGACCCCCCCTCCCCCCACAGTGGCCCCAGTAGTAAGAGCGACCCCCCCTCCCCCCACAGTGGCCCCAGTAGTAAGAGCGACCCCCTCCTCCCCCCACAGTGGCCCCAGTAGTAAGAGGTACCCCCCCTCCCCCCACAGTGGCCCCAGTAGTAAGAGCGACCCCCCCTCCCCCCCACAGTGGCCCCAGTAGTAAGAGCGACCCCCTCCTCCCCCCACAGTGGCCCCAGTAGTAAGAGCGACCCCCTCCTCCCCCCACAGTGGCCCCAGTAGTAAGAGCGACCCCCTCCTCCCCCCACAGTGGCCCCAGTAGTAAGAGCGACCCCCTCCTCCCCCCACAGTGGCCCCAGTAGTAAGAGGTACCCCCCCTCCCCCCACAGTGGCCCCAGTAGTAATAGCGACCCCCCCCCCACAGTAGCCCCAGTAGTAATAGCGACACCCCCCCCCCCACAGTGGCCCCAGTAGTAATAGCGACACCCCCCCCCCCACAGTGGCCCCAGTAGTAATAGCGACACCCCCCCCCCACAGTGGCCCCAGTAGTAATAGCGACACCCCCCCCCCCCCACAGTGGCCCCAGTAGTAATAGCGACACCCCCCCCCCCACAGTGGCCCCAGTAGTAATAGCGACACCCCCCCCCCACAGTGGCCCCAGTAGTAATAGCGACACCCCCCCCCCCCACACAGTGGCCCCAGTAGTAATAGCGACACCCCCCCCACACAGTGGCCCCAGTAGTAATAGCGACACCCCCCCCCCCCACACACACAGTGGCCCCAGTAGTAATAGCGACCCCCCCACACACACACAGTGGCCCCAGTAGTAATAGCGACACCCCCCCCCCCACAGTGGCCCCAGTAGTAATAGCGACACCCCCTCCCCCACAGTGTCCCCAGTAGTAATAGCGACACCCCCTCCCCCACAGTGTCCCCAGTAGTAATAGCGACACCCCCTCCCCCACAGTGTCCCCAGTAGTAATAGCGACACCCCCCTCCCCCACAGTGTCCCCAGTAGTAATAGCGACACCCCCCCCCACAGTGTCCCCAGTAGTAATAGCGACACCCCCCCCCACAGTGTCCCCAGAAGTAATAGCGACACCCCCTCCCCACAGTGTCCCCAGTAGTAATAGCGAACCCCCCCCACAGTGTCCCCAGTAGTAATAGCCCCCCGCACACTGGCCCCAGTAGTAATAGCCCCCACCACTGTGGCCCCAGTAGTAATAGCGACCCCCACCACAGTGGCCCCAGTAGTAATAGCGACCCCCACCACAGTGGCCCCAGTAGTAATAGCGACCCCCACCACAGTGGCCCCAGTAGTAATAGCGACCCCCACCACAGTGGCCCCAGTAGTAATAGCGACCCCCACCACAGTGGCCCCAGTAGTAATAGCGACCCCCACAGTGGCCCCAGTAGTAACCGGGTACTCCACAGTGGCCCCAGTAGTAACCGGGTACTCCACAGTGGCCCCAATAGTAACAGTGACCCCCACAGTAATATTAACCCCCTCAGTAATAATAACCCCCCCAAACCCATATACTTACCTTCTCCTTGCTGTCAGTGCTGCTCCACCTCTGCTTGCGCTGAGCGCAGGTGCACACTGACATCAGTGTGTGCGCCCTGAACGCGTCCTCCCTGAGTCCTCTCCTGCGGAACTGAGGAGCAGGGGACTCAGGGGAGGAGGATAGCGGCTACACACTGACGTCAGAGTGTGTGTTGGGATCAGCGCTAACAGCGTGATTACCAGCGGGGAGCTGCGGCACCCCAGCTGGTAATCACTTCAGTGGTGAGCGGCTGTCGGCACGCCGCGGGCCACATAACATGAGGGAGCGGGCCTTGCGTTTGACACCTGTGCTCTAGACAGCTTAAAGAAGTAATATTTTAGAATTTGTGGAGAAATTCATTGTCCTTACTGGTACTTTTTTCTTTAACAAATGTCCTACTTTAACCCCTTAAGGACCAAGTGCGGTAAATTTACGGCGCTTGGTCCTGTACTTTAACCCATGCCGATAATAGAAATATGCGGGACTGAAGCCTCTACTCCTGCAATCAAGCAGGAGCAGGTTGGGTCTTCAGTTGTTAGTCACAGCCGAGGACCCAGACAAGTGGCTTTTAACTGCTTCTGCCTCCTCCTTTTCGGAGTACACTGTGTTCAATGAGTGTTATATACTAAAAAGTGAAAGCGGAAGTATAATTTCCACTATGGAACCCAGCGGTCATGTGATCTCTGGGTGCCCCCTGCTACAGCAGAGCTGCACACTCCTAGTAGACCCCAGATCAGGTATACCAGTGACAGATGTCACTACAGGGGGATGTAATCCTGTAGCTGGAGCTCCATTGGATGCGGCTCCTATGAAAAAAAAAAAAGACAAAAAGACAACATTTCCATACTTTATCTTCGTGTAAATATACTAATGTAATAAAAAAATGCATCAAAAATAATTTGGCAACTGAAGGAAAAAAAATAATATAAATAGGGCAGTAAAACTACCACATGGCGAAAATCCCTAAAAAGTGTCTGGTCCTTAAGGGGTTAATGGGTTTCCGGGTTCTGGTTACGCCTTTTCTTTGTTAACCGGTAAACGGAAGAAGGACGAGCGCGGAGACGACATAAAGAGTGATCCGATAAAAGGCAGGGATTATTTTCTCTACACACTCAGAGGGGGAAATGTATCAGGACGTATATACAAAGTTATATACTTCTGGTAGTGGATGCGCCAAGTCCGGGAATGTACGGTTTATACTTCCGCACACCGCCGCTCCCCCAGCGCCAGCACTCACACCCGCCGCTCAATGCGTTGGGTGGGTTACCCTTGCACGTAGAATGAGGGGACTAAGCGAATGCTTATGTAATCTGCTCAATCCCCATCCCTTTTGACAAGCCACGCCCCTTTACGGGAAAGTGGCGGACGGCGGTACAAACCACCAAAAGTTGACACTTTTGTCTCAACATTCTCTGCCTTTATGGCATTAGCGGACGTGTTTTCTAGACTTCTCCCATCATGCCACGGCTGACTATGTCTAAGCGTCGTCACGCGAGCGTATGCGGAAACCGCCGTGTGTATAACGCAGTGTTTTACCGCTGTGTGAGCTGGCCGTCGCTGCGGAGGGCACTGCGTATGACGGTGTGTCTCACATGTGCGCAGTCTGACTTTATTCTATTTTTTAAATTTCCTGCTGTTGCATAGCAATGTTACATATAAACGGCGCACATACGCAATGCAACTGTACAGCGTTTATTACGCACCCATAGAGAATAATCTGCGAGTAATACGCGGTAAAATAGAACGTGTCGCATTATATGCAATGATAAAGCGCTAGTATGAGAGGTCAGTGGGAATCATTGACGCCGTTCACCTCCGATTATGCGCACGGACCACGCGATAAAATTACGCTAGTGAGCGCCGGCCGAAGGGAGATTTCCTCTTTTAAGCAGTTTCAACTGTAATTGAGTTTTGGAGCAGAAATTCCTGTTAAGTTAAAAAGAAAAAAACGGTTAGCGAAGCGACGGCCGCCATCACATCGGTGCTGGAACCTCCACTCACCGCGGATCCGACAGCAAACTGCCGGTTAGCTGAGCGGAACCAAACGGACCCATTATACAGCCAATGGGGTCTGTTCGTCAGCCCAGGGCATCCCCCTCTGCTGCCTCCCGAGCGCCGCAGGTAAACTGAACCGCCGCCGGTGTGAAAGCTGACTAAATTTTCAGTCACATAAATACGCAGTGTGTTTAGGCGCTTCTGCCCGCGTGGGCGAGCCGGCGGTCTGCTCATTGGATGCCACATTACACAAGAGGTTTAAGTCCACCTGTACATCATGTGACAGCATAAGACCACCTGCTGGGACTTGTAGTGCTCCCAAGTACCCCCACCCTTCCCCGACACGCACCTTAATGACAATAAATAGAAATTACACATACGTGGATTGCCAGCTTTGCTCTAGTAGTCAAATTAGCGAGCAGTTTCAGCCCCGGAACTAATCTTTAGGGCCCATAACCCGGGTGCACCGGTCACTTCCGCCGCACGTGACCTACCACCGACTCTAGTCACTGTGAATCAGCCAACCCAAACAACCAATCACTGTGAATCAGCCAACCCAAACAACCAATCAGGTTGTGAATCTAGCAGAAGTGTTGTGGAATATAGATATATGCCTCCAGTCAGCTTTCCTACTGCTGTGGGGTGGGGGAGGACCTTCCATGACGTCATGACCATGTGACCTGTCATGTGACGGGGAGGAGTCCGGGGTGCATATTAACACTAACCGCTTACATATTTGTAGTTTACGCTTAGGTTAAGCAGCGCTGCTGATTAGAGCCACCTGATTGGCTCTTCGGCACCACGTGACTACACAGCGTGCACGCGCATTGCCTTCAGCAGCCGTGCACTACACACTACAGTTAAAGGAGATGTCTCGAGGAAGCAGTTAATTTTTTTTTTTGCCCAGTCCCCCCCATTAAACATACATTACTAAGCCCCCCTGTAAATGACATTTCTAGCTGGTTCGTACTTACCGTTCCAGCGTTTCAGCAAGTTATAAAAGTTTCCTCAAGATGGCCGCCGGCTCTTTCCCAGTCGCTCGCTGCAGCCCGACGTGCGCGCTCCCGAGACGCCGCCAGCTGTGTCTCCATGGCAACCGGACGCATCGCAGCCGCCGACCAGACGCCCACCGCCAGGCAGCAGGTAAGCGGCGCTAGCCCCCGGCTCCCCAGCGCTAGCTCCCCCGGCCTAGCGACAGCTCCCCCGGCCTAGCGACAGCTCCCCCGGCCTAGCGACAGCCCCCCCCATCGCAGCGACAGCCCCCCCGGCCTAGCGACAGCCCCCCCCATCGCAGCGACAGCCCCCCCCATCGCAGCGACAGCCCCCCCGGCCTAGCGCTAGCTCCCCCGGCGCAGCGGCAGCCCCCCCCCCGGCGCAGCCCGGCGCAGCGGCAGCCCCCCCCGACCCATCACTTACCTGGGAGGCTTCTCGGGGCTGCTGGGCTGGGCTGGTCTTCTCCGCTGGGCAGCTCCAGTTTCTGCACCTTCCTCTAACAGAGGATGGTGCAGAATGGCCGCTTCAGCGCGCTCCCGAGCAGTGACAGCTCGTCTGCGCATGCGCAGAAGAGCTGTAGCGGGGAGCACACTGAAGCGGCTCGTGCTGAATGGAGAAGACCGGACTGCGCAAGCGCGTCTAAAAAAGCAAGCTGCCAGCGAATTTAGACGGAACCATGGAGACGAGGACGCTAGCAACGGAGCAGGTAAGTGAATAACTTCTGTATGGCTCATATTTAATGCACGATGTACATTACAAAGTGCATTAATATGGCCATACGGAAGTGTATAACCCCACTTGGTTTCGCGAGACCACCCCTTTAAGCAGACGTGCACTACACACTACACTTAAGCAGCACGGGGTTAGGTTTAGGGTTACGGTTTAAGGTTAGGCTTTAGGGTTAGGTTTAGGGTTAGGTGTAGGGTTACTTTGAGGGTTTAGGGTTAGGTTAAGGGTTAGGTTTAGGGTTGGGGTTTAGGGTTAGGTTTAGCTAACCCTAACCCTAAATCTAACCCAAAACCATAACCCTAAACCTAACCCCGTGCTGCTTAAGTATAGTGTGTAGTGCACGCCTGCTTAAGGCCGCCTGCACACGAGCGTTCCGGATTCCGCTAGCGGATTTTCACGCGCGTATGGTACCTAAATGTGCTTGCGGATAGGTGCGGATGCGTGAAAAATCACGCGCGGATATACGCGGATGTGTTGCTGAAAAAAACGCGCAGAAAAACCAGCAGACACCCCTTATTGTAAACCCAACCCCTAAAGAACTGCCCATTCCTTGGAAAACAGCTTAAAAACCAACACCCAGACTCCGTTTTGTCCCTCTTGCTTGTGCGAGCACCGTTAAATTATTCTGGCAACATGCTTTCACCCGGTGAGCAGATGTCTTTGTGGGCATGGTTGATCCATGTAACTTTTTTCAGGCGCTTCTCCAGCGTGACTTTATTTCAGTCACTGCAAAAAAATTCACAAGAGGAATTCATTATTACAGATTTTGCATTCTTACATCCTGCATTGGCAAGAAATACTACCTATCTCCCTCTACACATTGCGGGTGTCTGCTGAACAAGGCTATTAACCCAATAATAGCTGGTGGCTTGTGGCTGCTGTCTGGTGGATGAGGTGACTGGAAGGGCAGTGCTGCTGCTGAAATTTGCCTGTGAAGCTCTGTGCTGTGTGTTGGGACGCCTCCTACCATGCCTACTTCCTGTAGTCATAGCAACCAGTGACTCCATCCGCAGCTGCACTGCGGATGTACTGCGTGAAAAAACGCACCCTTATTTACTGTATTGTGTAGTGCACGGCTGCTGAAGGCAATGCGCGTGCACACTGTGTAGTCACGTGGTGCCGAAGAGCCAATCAGATGGCTCTAATCAGCAGCGCTGCTTAACCTAAGCGGTTAGTGTTAATATGCGTCCGGGGTGCGTTGGGTTGAGCAGGTAATGGAATATTTTTTATGTGTAGTACCGCACATGTAATATGTAGCAGAGCAGAGTGTGTAACCTGCGGGTAGCAGAGCTGAGTGGGTCAGAAATAAACACTCTTTGTAAATAAATAATGAAGCCCCAGAAGAAGTTGTCATTTTACTGCAAACACTGGAATAAAGTGATGAAGCAGAGTGTGAAACTCCAGGAATAAAATTGCAAAGTGACAGAACAGTGCGGTCAAATATAGCAAGAGAACAGAGCGGGGGGCCGGATACTCCCAGTAGAGGCGTAAGGCTCATGTGCTCATAAAGGTGGGTCAGCTGGTCGACTAGTGAAATGTAACAAGCCACTGCCAGCTGAAGTCCTGGAGCCAGAACTTTAAAGTCAGTTCTATCCTCCATGCCTCACCAGAGGCTGCCTCACCTGATGTCTCCAGCAACAAGTGTTTGATGCTGTCAAATGATGCAGTTCCACAGAGCAGGAGACAGGTAACATCCACAACTGTCCAAAGTCTGGAGGAAATTACTCTCCTCTTTGCACTAATCTCCTTCACTATCCTCTTTTCAAGCCTTAACACTTTCCTTCAACGCCCAGGCCCAACACACTCCATCCACATCAGCCCCTCCCTCCTCTCCTCACCTATATATGGCTCCCATGCACTGTTCAACTTCCTAAGACGCCTTCAACCCCCCAATACTGCAAAGAAACACCTCAGACACCCACACAAATCCCCTAGCCATGTGCTCACCCTTGCTACCCTGCTACTCCTACCTGCAGGGGACATATCCCCCAACCCAGGCCCACCCCGTATTGTTCTCTACCAAAATGCCCCCCCTGCCCCATTCAAATGCGCCCTATGGAACTCCCAATCTGCGTGTAACAAACTCCCAACTATCCATGACCTTTTCACCAGTAAACAATTGAACCTGCTCGCCCTCACGGAAACCTGGATACAGCAGTCTGATTCTACCTCCCCCGCTGCATTGTCCTATGATGGCCTGCAGTTCTCCCACACCCCCAGATCGGATGACAGACGCGGCGGAGGAGTAGGCATCATCCTCTCCCCAAACTGTACCTTCCAGGTCATTCCCTCAGCTCCCTCGCTTACCTTCCACTCCTTCGAAGTCCACACCCTGCGACTCTTCCGCCCACTGCCTCTGCATGTCGCAGTTATTTACCGCCCCCCAGGTCCCACCCGCCTGTTCCTAGACCACTTTGCTGCCTGGCTCCCCCACTTCCTATCCTGTGAAATCCCAACCCTCATCCTTGGTGATTTCAACATCTCTACTAACGACCTCAGCTCCTCAACTGCCTCCCGGCTTTTAACACTTACCTCCTCCCTTGGCTTATCACTAATCTCTGACTCCCCCACTCATAGAGATGGTAACACTCTCGATTTAGTTTTTCTCCGTCTCTGCTCTGCCTCTCACTTTACTAACTCCCCCCTTTCCACTCTCAGATCACAACCTTCTCTCTTTCTCTATCAGGCACCCTATCATCTCTCCTGACCCTCCTATCTATTGCACCTCTAGGAACCTCCAGTCTGTCCGCACTAAACAGTTTGCCGAAACTATTCTGTCCTCCCTATCACCTATCTCTCGCCTCCCCTGCCGTAACCTGGCAGCCGAATACTACCACACCACCCTCAGCCGTGCCCTGGATGAAGCGGCACCGCCCGTGACTCGAGCCGTCAAACGCAGACAACGGCAACCCTGGCTCACGTCCCAAACGCGCTTCATCCGGCGGTGCTCTAGGTGCGCCGAGCGGCTGTGGAGAAAGTCAAAGCTGCCAGCAGACTTCCTCCACTTCAAATTCATGCTTAAAACGTATAACCTAGCCCTTCACCATGCCAAACAAGTTTATTTCACCTCCCTTGTCTCCTCACTATCCCACAACCCCAAACAATTCTTTGAGGCCTTTCACTCCCTCCTCAGCCCCAAAGAACAGGCCCCTGCGACAGACCTGACTGCTGGAGAACTAGCTGCCTATTTCAAAGAAAAAATTGACAACATTCGAAAAGAAATCTCTGAAAGCTTCATGGTTAGCCCTGATCTCAGTTTTATCAGCACTGCATCCAGCACTTACTATCTACACTAGAACCAACGACAGAGGAAGAAGTCTCCAGGCTCCTTTCTGCTGCCTGCCCCACCACCTGTGCTAGTGACCCTCTCCCCTCTCACCTCCTCCGGTCCCTTTCCCCAGCTCTCATTACTCACCTCACTACAATCTGCAACCTCTCCCTAACCTCTGGCACTTTTCCCTCCTCATTCAAACACTCCATTATATCCCCTCTCCTTAAAAAACCAACCCTGGACCCAACTGATGCTGCCAACTACCGACCTGTCTCAAACCTCCCCTTCATCTTCAAATTACTGGAACGCCTGGTCTACTCCCGCCTTACTCGCTTTCTCTCTGACAACTCACTCCTCGACCCCCTCCAGTCTGGTTTCCGCTCTCTACACTCGACCGAAACTGCCCTTACAAAAGTAACAAAAGACCTGATGACTGCAAAGTCGAGAGGTGATTACTCCCTACTAATCCTCCTTGACCTGTCTGCTGCATTTGACACGGTCGACTATAATCTCCTTCTCACTATGCTCCACTCTATTGGTCTAAAGGATACTGCTCTCTCCTGGTTCTCTTCCTACCTCTCTGACTGCTCTTTCAGGGTTTCCTTTGCTGGTTCTATCTCTGCTCCACTTCCTCTCGCTGTTGGGGTACCCCAGGGCTCGGTCCTTGGTCCCCTTCTCTTCTCTATCTATACTGCCCCAATTGGACAAACCATCCACAGATTTGGCCTCCAATACCATCTCTATGCTGAGGACAACCAACTATATACCTCCTCTCGTGAGATCTCTGGACCATTCCTCCAAAATATCACCGACTGTCTGTCCGCTGTCTCTAACACTATGTCCTCCCTTTTTCTCAAACTAAACCTCTCTAAAACTGACCTCCTTGTCTTTCCACCTTCTAACCGACCTCCCCTCAACATCTCCATTCCAGTGTCTGGCACCATCATAACTCCCAGACAGCATGCCCGATGCCTTGGGGTCACACTGGACTCTGACCTCTCCTTTGCCCCCCATATCCATTCTCTGGCCCAAACATGCCACATGCACCTCAGAAATATTGCTAAAATACGTCCATTCCTAACCACAGACACGCTAAAGACACTCGTGGTTGCGCTCATCCACTCCCGGCTTGACTACTGCAACTTGCTACTCATTGGCCTCACCCGCACTAGACTCGCTCCACTCCAATCCATACTAAATGCAGCAGCTAGACTCATTTTTCTATCCAGTCGTTACTCAGATGCCTCTGCACTATGCAAGTCGCTGCATTGGCTGCCCATCCACTGCAGAACTAAATTTAAACTCCTCTACCTCACTCACAAAGCTCTGCATGGCACTGCGCCACCATACATCGCCTCCCTACTATCAGTACACCACCCAGCCCGCTCACTCCAATCGGCTAACACACTCAGACTAAACACCCCTGTAATACGAACCTCACATGCTCGCCTACAGGACTTCACCAGAGCAGCACCCATCCTCTGGAATGCTCTACCCCATGGCATCCAGACAATTCCCAATGCACGAAATTTCAGATGTGCCTTAAAAACGCGCCTCTTCAGGGAAGCATACCAAATCTCCTGACCTAGTCCCTCGCCCCTCCCTATGGTGCTCCACCCTGTTTGCCTTCTAATAAATGATCTGTACATGAAAATTCCTATTGCCTGTGTTCCACAACCCCTGCACCTCCTGTACCACCCTCAACCCATTTGTGTCTAACCCAATGTATCTCACATTGTAATTGTTGCAATTGTTGTATTGTTTTGCATTTATCCATGCCTGAAAGCGCTGCGGAATAAGTTGGCGCTATACAAATAAAGATTATTATTATTATGTGCTGCATGGAGGAGATAATGAGCATCCGCTCACATGGCAACCAAGAAAGGGGCGCGGCTTAAGGCCCAGTGCCCACGGGCGGGTTGGATCTGCGCGGAGCTCCCGTGCGGACGATCCGCGAATCAAGCCACTCATAGGGAAGCATGGGCGTCCGCACTAGGGTGATGACTTTTATACAACCTCGTTTCCCTGTATTATAATTTGTTGAGCTTTCATTAAGGATTAGGTAAAATCTTATTTTGAAGATGATCTGATTAAAAAATCCCCACGCACAAAATAATTAGAATTTTTTTTTTATCGTCTTTTTTTGCCCATTTTTTGAAGTCACTGTAAACAGATGCAAAATTAAACACAAGCTTAAAGGGGTTGTCTCGCGAAAGCAGGTGGGGTTATACACTTCTGTATGGCCATATTAATGCACTTTGTAATATACATCGTGCATTAAATATGAGCCATACAGAAGTTATACACTTACCTTCCCTGCGATGGCGTCCCCGTCTCCATGGTGCCGTCTAATTTCAGCGTCTAATCGCCCGATTAGACGCGCTTGCGCAGATGGGTCTTTTCCCCTCGGCTCGGCAGCAGCGGCGTTCTGGCTCCGCCCCCTTGTACGCGTCATCACGTAGCTCCGCCTCATCACATGTGCCGATTCCAGCCTCCTGATTGGCTGGAATCGGCACACGTGACGGGGCGGAGCTACGCGATGGCGCGTGGAAGGGGGCGGAGCCAGAACGCCGCTGCAGCCGAGCCGAAGGCAGAAGACCCTCCTGCGCAAGCACGTCTAATTGGGTGATTAGACGCTGAAGTTAGACGGCACCATGGAGACGGGGACGCCATCGCAGGGAAGGTAAGTGTATAACTTCTGTATGGCTCATATTTAATGCACGATGTATATTACAAAGTGCATTAATATGGCCATACAGAAGTGTATAACCCCACTTGCTTTCGCGAGACAACCCCTTTAAGGCCTTATGCACACGGCCGTGACGGGCTCCGCAAGCGTTGTTCGTCACAGCGCCCCCCCAAAGACCCTATCCTTACCTCTGGATCCGCTGCCCGAAGTCCCGCATGACGCTCTGGCGAGCATGTGCAGTACAGCACATGACGCGGCCGGCTGTGGACGCAGCGCGTATATACGCTGTACTTCCGCTGACCGTGCGTATACCCGCAGCAAATACGCGGATTTGATTTGCAGACCTTTTGAGATGCCACTTTATTACTTGGCCACACACCTTCTATATGTATATTTCTGTGCCCGGCAGCCGCTCCCGCCATTTAGGGATATATATGATTGGCTTTTATGGCAGTGTTTTGCGCCGCTTCTCCGTATTTGTGCTTTTGGCTGATTGGTTGTATTTTTCAGTATCTTTTGCGCTGGCGGGGTGCCAGGCGTCGGTGCCTGCATGGTTTGCTTTCTGTCATTACTCTGCCCTCTTCATCTTTATCTGTAGGCTTTGAAAAAATACTGCGCAGTACACGGCGTTGTCAAAAGCTAAAAACCGTATCGGGGTTGTGGGTTTTTTTTGTGTAGTTTTTCTCCCAAAAACACAATAAAATGCAATCAAACAGTGGTGTGTACCCCAAAATGGTGGCAATGAAAATGGAAGCGCAGCTTGCAAAAAACAAGCCCTTGTGCGTACTAGAAGCTGTTATGTGACCCATGGAGTAACGCTATTGGGTCATTTATATCGCACTGTGAATGCCATGCGAATGCCACCAGTGCAGCTCTGCTCCATTCTATCTTACATACCCCCCACATCATACATTGGCACACCAGCAGAACCCCAAACAAAATGACTCATCTAGACGATTACCCTAAGGCCTCATGTCCACCGGCGGGTTTGATTTGCGGAATCCCCACGGATGACCCGTGTGTAAGATCCACAATTCAAAAGTGCCCATAGGGAAACACTGGCACCTGCAATTGAATTTAAGCATGTGGATTTGAGTTTCGGACCATTTGGTGCAGAAAACCAATCGCAGCACGCTTCATGTCAGTGTGGATTCCGTGCAGACGAGCTAAATACAAGTCAATGGGTGTGGAGCAGTGCAGATTTGAAGTCTAAAATCAATTAGGGCGGTGGAGAAAAGGCTGTGAGGTGGGGTTGCGTTTTTTTTGTTGTTTTTTTTTAACGTGCATATGATCCGTGCGGGAAAACCATCACATCCGCGATCTCCCGCAAATGGTTTCCACAGGTCTCCTACTGCGGAAATCCGCAAGCGGAATCCGGTCCACCCATTGATATGAGGCCTTTAAAAAATGGCGTCACTTTTTGAGGGTGTTCCACTATACGGAGCACCTCATGCACTCTGCAGATAGTAAGTATCTGAAAATGAGTCATCAGAGTAGCGCTCCTTCCCTTTTGAGCCTCCTGTGTGCCCAGACAGCACTTTACTTCCACATGTAGGGCATCTCTGTACTCGGGTAGCAGATTGTGGGGTGCTTTTTGTCCTTTTGAAAATAAGTAATTTGGGGCTAAACCGACGTATTGAAGAGGCATAAAATTATTTTGCTTCCTGTTTCTAACATTATTTTTTTATTTTTGCAGTAGAGGAACCGTCAAATTGGTGTCTTTTTCATATTTTCATCCTGGCTAAAATGGAGAACAGGAATAAGTTAACCAAAAGTCTCTTAAACTTCACCCTGGAGATCATCTACCTGCTGACTGGAGAGGTGAGAGAGCTTTAGAGACTGTCATGTGACACAGCGTTACCAATAAATCTAGCACCCGTCTAGAAAGGAGGAATTAGGCCAATTATGTCTTATGGAGTGTTGGAGAGAAGCCTGCAGGGCGGCAGTCAGCAAACAGTTGTTCCAATAATGGGCACTTTTACGCACTTTTATGCCAGGCAGGATAGATAATTCAGAAACTGTCTTCCTGGCTGGAATACTTCGGCGGCTGCATAGACTCCTATACCTCTTTTAATGCACCCCAAGACTTGATTTGCCTTTGCAGCAGCTGACTGGCATTGATTGGGATCTATGTTATACCTGTTCTTCTGATACCCTGCTACTGCAGTTTTGTATTTAGAGTAATTAAATAAAGTACATGTTGTTAATGGAAATATTTTGCAGTGATCCTTATCACAGGACGGATCCATTCACTGCTGAGATTTTATTTTTCTGCTCCTAAAATGGAGGAATTGATGTCTGCCGTCCATCAGGGCTGCAGGCTCTTCATCATTTCTTTTCTATTTTTTTTATTTTGTATCTTGAGCTAGCCTCTTATCTTGTATTATCAGCCTCCTGCTACTATCTAGCTAGGTAGGGCTGTTCAATCTCCGTGGGTGTCGGCTCCTTCAAAGGAGAATTTAGGAGACACTTAGGAGTCGTAAGGAGTAGGAGCACAGCAGATTCTAAGGCTAGAGAGACGACAGCTAGGTGCTAGTTGTTACTGGGGGTATTTACTCCACCATCGCTGCAGCTTTGCTATCACCTCCTTTCCTCCTGGGAGACTGCAGCTTTTGGTGAGACCCCGATACAATATTTAGAACATACCATAACCTACCATCTACATCATATTAACTAAGGTGATTTCAGAGGTTTATTGAGGTCCCTGATTTTCTGTGGCCCCAGAGAAACGCGTTGGACCATTTGATTCACTTCATCTATATATAGCCAGGATTGACAGCCGATCCGCTGTACCCCAGAAACTCAGAACACTCTATATATTGAAGGTATATTCAGTACCCAGAGAGCGTTTTTTGAGTCTATCAATACTACTGGGTGTCGACTCAAGTATGGAAACGTAGATTCTCCCCACTAAATCTACGAAGTAGTGATTGTCTCTTCATTCTATTTACATATCAACTCCAGTGTATGTCATATACGTCTAGATGTTCTTGAGGTTTTGGTACCCCGTACGTGTTTTTAAGAATATTTGAATAAAAGTTTATTTTAGTTAGTCTAGTCTGTGTTCCATCTCTTCCCAAAGAAATATAATACAAGTTATACAATACATTATATGCACCCCGGCGTGGTATCATTAAAAAGTAAGACTCGTCCTACAAAAAACAAGCCCTCATATGGCGATGTCAATGAGTGATGGCTCGTGCAATGCGACCATGAAAATCGTTTGGTCCTTTAGACACAAATCGGACGGTCTCTAGGGGTCTAACTGAATTCATATAGACTGGTAACACTTGGATTTCGAGGCACAAATCCGGCAGTAGAGTGTGTATATGTCATGAATAAAAAAGGAATATATGCACCTATGACCTACTTAGGAAGCCATTATCACCAGTGTCGTCATAAACCAGCAAGCCTGGTATTGCCACCATATTCAGAGAGTTGAAGGGGTTGCAGCTGATTTGTTGCAGCAGAGCCAGCGAGGTGCAGCTCAGCCGCTGCAAGCATAAAGTATTAGACAGGAAAATACCCGGATTAGGCCGTTATCAGATGTAATGAGTATTATGGCATCTGGGACCCTCCTGAAGATGCTCCTTGAAGTAGTTTCATATGACCTATTTATATCTCTATAAAATAAGGGCATAATTGCAGAGTGTTTCTGGGAATGTAGATGGTATACCCATCTGTCTCTTCACCATACACAGGGCTATACAGTAGTGAAGACCTCTGCTGAGTTTCTCATTCCGAGCAGCCACCACCTTGTGTCCAGAGGATGGACCCTGAGTCCCATCATAGAGCCTGCACCCCATTCACTAATGCAAAAGATCCTCGAACTAACATAGTAACATAGTATGTAGGCTGAATGAAGACAATGTCCATCTAGTCCAGCCTGTCTATCCTACTTTGTTGATCCAGAGGAAGGCAAAAAACCCCAAAGCCAGAAGCCAATTAGCCCTTTTGAGGAAAAAATTCCTTCCCGACTCCCTAATGGCAATCAGACTGTTCCCTGGATCAACCCCTAATAGTTCCTACCTGCCTATATACCCGGATTGACACTTCACCTAATATTTATATCCTGTAATATCCTTCTTCTCCAGAAAGACATCAAGTCCCCTTTTAAACTCCTCTATGGATTTTGCCATCATCACTTCCTCCGGTAGAGAGTTCCACAGTCTCACTGCTCTTACAGTAAAGAATCCCCTTCTATGTTGGTGATGAAACCTACTTTCCTCTAATCGTAGCGGATGTCCTCTTGTTACCGTCGTGGTCCTGGGTGTAAACAGATCGCGGGAGAGATCCATGTGTTGTCCCCTCATGTACTTATACATGGTTATTTGGTCGCCTCTTAACCTTCTTTTTTCTAGAGTAAATAATCTCAATTTGGATAGCCTCTCTGGGTATTCCAGTCCCGTCATTCCATGTATTAGTTTAGTTGCCCTTCTTTGAACCCCCTCCAATACCGTAACATCTTTCCTGAGCACCGGTGTCCAGAATTGTACGCAGTATTCCATGTGAGGCCTGACAAGTGCCTTATATAATGGAAGGATGATGTTCTCGTCCTTCGCCCCTATACCTCTTTTAATGCACCCCAAGACTTTATTTGCCTTTGTAGCAGCTGACTGGCATTGGTTACTCCAGTTTAGTCTATTATCCACTAATACCCCCAGATCCTTTTCCATATCACTTTTCCCTAGTGGTACCCCATTAAGTGAATATTGGTGACATCCGTTTCTCCTGCCCATGTGCATAGTCTTACATTTTTCAACATTGAACTTCATTTGCCATTTTTCTGCCCAAGCCCCCGGCTTATCTCGGTCCGTTTGCAGCCGCACATTGTCCTCCGTTGTATTAATTATATTGTATAATTTTGTGTCATCTGCAAATATTGATATTTTGCTGTGCAGCCCCTCTACCAGGTCATTGATAAATATGTTGAACAGAGTGGGGCCCAAAACTGAACCCTGTGGCACCCCACTAGCGACTATGGTCCAATCAGAGTACGCACCATTTATTACCACCCTCTGCTTTCTATCATTGAGCCAATTTTTTACCCACTTACACACGTTTTCGCCCAGTCCGAGCTGCCTCATTTTGTATATTAGCCTATTATGTGGCACGGTGTCAAAGGCTTTAGAGAAGTCCAGATATACGAGATCAATAGATTCTCCCTGGTCCAGCTTAGAGCTTACTTCATCGTAGAAACTGATCTGGCCTGTAGTTTCCAGGCTCACTTTTGCTCCCTTTTTTGTAAATTGGAACCACGTTGGCAATGCGCCAATCCAATGGTACTATACCGGTCTTGATAGTGTCTAGAAATATTAGGTATAGCGGCCTAGCTATCTCGTCGCTTAGTTCCCTTAGTATCCTTGGGTGTAATCCATCTGGGCCCAGCGATTTATCAATTTTAGTTTTCTTTAGACGCTTCCGCACCTCCTCCTGTGTTAGGTATGAGATGTTTTGTGAGGGGTTCGTTTTATTCCCCTGTATCTCGTGTGGCATTTCCTTTTCTTTGGTGAATATACTTGAGAAGAAACTGTTTAGTAGATTTGCTTTCCCTTCGTCATCATCAATGATTTCTCCTGCATTGTTTTTTAAAGGGCCATCGTTCTGCCTGCAAATCCTTTTGCTGTTAATGTAGTTGAAAAATAGCTTCGGGTTGTTTTTGCTCTCTTTGGCGATCCGTCTTTCTGCTTCCTCCTTGGCAGTTTTGATCGTATCTTTGCATATTTTGTTTTTTTCCCTGTACGATTTTAGCGCTTCTTCGCTGCCTTCTTGCTTTAGTAGTTTGAACGCTTTCTTTTTTTCGTTTATTGCCCCTCGTACCGTCTTGTCGAGCCACATTGGTTTCCTTTTAGTTGAGTTTCTTTTATTTTTAAAGGGAATGAACTGCTCACATGAGGCGATTAGGATCCTTTTGAACTTTTCCCATTTTTCCTCCGTACTGATATTTTTGAGGATGTTGTCCCAATTAATGTTACCGATAGTAGTTCTAAGCTCATCAAATTTTGCTTTACTAAAGTTTAGTTTCTTTGTCACTCCCTGATAAGGCTTCCTATAGATTGACAGCTGGAAGTTGATTATATTGTGGTCACTGTTCCCCAAGTGCCCCTCAACCTGTACCCCCTTTATTCGGTCCGGTTTGTTAGTTAGTACTAGGTCCAGAATGGCCCTCCCTCTAGTTGGTTCCTGCACATGTTGGTTCAGGTAATTGTCTTTAATTACTCTCAAGAATTTGTCACCCCTGTGAGATTTGCAGGTTTCCTTCTCCCATGTTATATCTGGATAATTAAAGTCCCCCATGATAATTACTTCGTTGCGCTTTGACACCTCCTCTATCTGCCTTAGTAGTAAGTTTTCAGTTTCTTCTGTTGCTTTTGGTGGTCTATAGAAGACCCCTATCAGGATTTTGTTATTTTTTCCTCCCTGTATTTCTACCCACAGAGATTCCACCTGTTCGTCTCCTACCCCTATATCCTCCCGTAGCCTCGGCTTCAAGTTCGATTTGACGTACAGAAATACCCCTCCCCCTTTCTGGTTCCTTCGGTCTCTTCTAGAGATGAGCGAACGTACTCGTCCGAGCTTGATATTCGTGCGAATATTAGGGTGTTCGGGATGCTCGTTACTCGTAACGAGTACCACGCGGTGTTCCGGTTACTATCAGTTTCCTCTCTGAGACGTTAGCGCGCTTTTCTGGCCAATTGAAAAACAGGGAAGGCATTACAACTTCCCCCTGTGACGTTCAAGCCCTATACCACCCCCCTGCTGTGAGTGGCTGGGGAGATCTGATGTCACCCGAGTATAAAAATCGGCCCCTCCCGCGGCTCGCCTCAGATGCCTTGTGACTTAGCTGAGGGAAAGTACTATTGTGCTGGAGCTGCTGTAGGGAGAGCGTTAGGAGTTAGTGTAGGCTTCAAGAACCCCAACGGCCCTTCTTAGGGCCACATCTACTAGTGTGCAGTACTGTGTTAGCACAGTATTTATTTATTTTTTTTCCAAAATTGGATCTGCAGAGCATTGCGCCCTGCAATAGGGACAGAAGTGGGGGTTAGGCAGGGAGAGTGTTAGGAGTTAGTGTAGGCTTCAAGAACCCCAACGGTCCTTTCTAGGGCCACATCTATCCGTGTGCAGTACTGTCCAGGCTGCTGTTAGCAGTGTTGCATTTTTATTTTTTTTTCTCAAAACCGGCTGTGCAGAGCATTGCACCCGGCATTAATACTACAGGGATAGAATTGTGTAGGCAGGGCCAGAAGACATACATTATTCATTGAATACACGCAGTGTGGGTGTTCCTTGTAAAAAGCAGGGAAAAAATTCTATTTGGCCTGCCTCTTACAGTACTCAGGGCTCTGTGTACGTGTGTGCTGTGCGCTGAACGTTCAGAAAAAATCAGACGCAGTCAGCTACGTTTTACCGCAGGCGTGCGGCAATTTTTTTCCTGCATGGGAAATCCCTGATCTGCTGTAGGTAGCGAATTACTTTGCATCACTGCAGTTCTGGGACAAATTGGCAGGGCCACAACACAGTTATTAAACTTAGTATTCATTGAATACACGCAGTGTGGGTGTTCCTTGTAAAAAGCAGGGAAAAAATTCTATTTGGCCTGCCTCTTACAGTACTCAGGGCTCTGTGTACGTGTGTGCTGTGCGCTGAACGTTCAGAAAAAATTAGACGCAGTCAGCTACGTTTTACCGCAGGCATGCGGCAATTTTTTTCCTGCATGGGAAATCCCTGATCTGCTGTAGGTAGCGAATTACTTTGCATCACTGCAGTTCTGGGACAAATTGGCAGGGCCACAACACAGTTATTAAACTTAGTATTCATTGAATACACGCAGTGTGGGTGTTCCTTGTAAAAAGCAGGGAAAAAATTCTATTTGGCCTGCCTCTTACAGTACTCAGGGCTCTGTGTACGTGTGTGCTGTGCGCTGAACGTTCAGAAAAAATCAGACGCAACCAGCTACGGTTGAGTGCAGCCTTGCGCCAATTTCTTTCCTGCCTGGGAAATACCTGCTCTGCCACAGTTAGTAACTCTGCAACAGTAAAGTTCTGTGACAGTTTTGCAGGGCCGCAACACAGTTATTAAACTTAGTAGTATTCATTGAATACACGCAGTGTGGCTTGTCCTTTGAAAAACAAGGGAAAAAATTGTATTTTGGCTGCAGGCTTGCGCCACTTTCTTTCCTGCCTGGGAAATCAAATCACTGGTAATACACCATGCTGAGGGGTAGGGGTAGGCCTATAGGACGTGGACGCGGGCGAGGACGCGGAGGCCCAAGTCAGGGTGTGGGCACAGGCCGAGCCAGTGTGGTGGCCAGGGGTAGAGGCAGGGCCAGACCGAATAATCCACCAACTGTTTCCCAAAGCGCCCCCTCGCGCCATGCCACCCTGCACAGGTCAAGGTGCTCTACGGTGTGGCAGTTTTTCACAGAGACGCCTGACGACCGACGAACAGTGGTGTGCAACCTTTGTCGCGCCAAGATCAGCTGGGGATGCACCACCAACAGCATGCGCAGGCATATGATGGCCAAGCACCCCACAAGGTGGGACGATGCCCGTTCACCGCCTCCGGTTTGCACCACTGCCTCTCCCCCTGTGCCCCAACCTGCCACTGAGATCCAACCCCCCTCTGAGGACACAGACACTACCGTCTCCTGGCCTGCACCCACACCCTCACCTCCGCTGTCCTCGGCCCCATCCAGCAATGTCTCTCAGCGTAACGTCCAGACGTCGCTAGCGCCACAGTTTGAGCGCAAGCGCAAGTACGACGCCACGCACCCGCACGCTCAAGCGTTAAACGTGCACATTGCAAAATTGATCAGCCTAGAGATGCTGCCGTATAGGCTTGTGGAAACGGAGGCTTTCAAAAGCATGATGGCGGCAGCGGCCCCGCGCTACTCGGTTCCCAGTCGCCACTACTTTTCCCGATGTGCCGTCCCAGGCCTGCACGACCACGTCTCCCGCAACATTGTACGCGCCCTCACCAACGCGGTTAATGCCAAGGTCCACTTAACAACAGACACGTGGACAAGCACAGGCGGGCAGGGCCACTATATCTCCCTGACGGCACATTGGGTGAATTTAGTGGAGGCTGGGACAGAGTCAGAGCCTGGGACCGCTCACGTCCTACCCACCCCCAGAATTGCGGGCCACAGCTCGGTGGTGGTATCTGCGGCGGTGTATGCTTCCTCCACTAAAGCACCTTCCTCCTCCTCCTCCTCCAACGCAACCTCTGTCTCGCAATCAAGATGTGTCAGCAGCACGTCGCCAACAGTCGGTGTAACGCGGCGTGGCAGCACAGCGGTGGGCAAGCGTCAGCAGGCCGTGCTGAAACTACTCAGCTTAGGAGAGAAGAGGCACACGGCCCACGAACTGCTGCAGGGTCTGACAGAGCAGACCGACCGCTGGCTTGCGCCGCTGAGCCTCCAACCGGGCATGGTCGTGTGTGACAACGGCCGTAAGCTGGTGGCGGCTCTGCAGCTCGGCAGCCTCACGCACGTGCCATGCCTGGCCCATGTGTTTAATTTGGTGGTTCAGCGCTTTCTGAAAAGCTACCCCCACTTGTCATACCTGCTCGGAAAGGTGCGCCAGCTCTGCGCACATTTCCGCAAATCCCACACGCACGCTGCCACCCTGCGGACACTGCAACATCGGTTTAATCTGCCAGTGCACCGACTGCTGTGCGACGTGCCCACACAGTGGAACTCTACGCTCCACATGTTGGCCAGACTCTATGAGCAGCGTAGAGCTATAGTGGAATACCAACTCCAACTTGCGCGGCGCAGTGTGAGTCAGCCTCCTCAATTATTTACAGAAGAGTGGCCCTGGTTGGCAGCCATCTGCCAGGTCCTTGGAAAATTTGAGGAGTCTACCCAGGTGGTGAGCGGCGATGCTGCAATCATTAGCGTCACCATTCCTCTGCTATGCATCTTGAGAAGTTCCCTGCAAAGCATAAAGGCAGACGCTTTGCGCTCGGAAACAGAGCCGGGGGAAGACAGTATGTCGCTGGATAGTCAGAGCACCCTCCTGTCTATATCTCAGCGAGTTCAGGAGGAGGAGGAGGAGCATGAGGAGGATGAGGAGGAGGGGGAAGAGACAGCTTGGCCCACTGCTGATGGTACCCATGCTGCTTGCCTGTCATCATTTCAGCGTGTATGGCCTGAGGAGGAGGAGGATCCTGAAAGTGATCTTCCTAGTGAGGACAGCCATGTGTTGCGTACAGGTACCCTGGCACACATGGCTGACTTCATGTTAGGATGCCTTTCTCGTGACCCTCGCGTTACACGCATTCTGGCCACTACGGGTTACTGGGTGTACACACTGCTCGACCCACGGTATAAGGAGAGCCTTTGCACTTTCATTCCCGAAGAGGAAAGGGGTTCGAGAATGATGCTATACCACAGGGCGCTGGTGGACAAACTGATGGTAAACTTCCCATCCGACAGCGCTAGTGGCAGAAGGCGCAGTTCCGAGGGCCAGGTAGCAGGGGAGGCGCAGAGATCAGGCAGCATGTACAGCGCAGGCAGGGGAACATTCTCCAAGGCCTTTGCCAGCTTTATGGCTCCCCAGCAAGACTGTGTCACCGCTCCCCAGTCACGGCTGAGTCGGCGGGAGCACTGTCCTCCGTGACGCCTCTGCCCCCTACAACTACTGGGTGTCGAAGCTGGACACGTGGCCTGAACTCGCGCTGTATGCCCTGGAGGTGCTTGCTTGTCCTGCGGCTAGCGTCTTGTCAGAGAGTGTGTTTAGTGTGGCTGGGGGAATCATCACGGATAAGCGTACCCACCTGTCAACCGACAGTGCCGACAGGCTTACACTCATCAAGATGAACAAAGCCTGGATTTCCCCAGACTTCTCTTCTGCACCAGCGGACAGCAGCGATACCTAAGCAATACGTAGGCTGCACCCGCGGATGGAAGCATCGTTCTCTCTCACCATCCAAAACGGGGACATTTCTGCTTCATCAATCTGTGTATAATATTCCTCCTCCTCCTGCTCCTCCACCTGAAACCTCACGTAATCACGCCGAACGGGCAATTTTTCTTAGGGCCACAAGGCTCACTCATATAATTTTTCTAAACAATTTTTATACGTTTCAATGCTCTTAAAAGCGTTGAAAGTTTAACTTGAACCAATTTTTCGTTAAACTGGGCTGCCTCCAGGCCTAGTTACCACTTAAGCCACATTAACCAAAGCGATTAATAGGTTTCACCTGCCATCTTGGTTGGGCATGGGCAATTTTTCTGAGGTACATTAGTACTGTTGGTACACCAATTTTTGTGGGCCCTCGCCTACAGTGTAATCCAATTAATTTTTTGCCCACCTGCATTACAGCTGACGTTACATCAGCTGTGTTGGGCACTGCAATGGGATATATTTATGTACCGCCGGTGGGTTCCAGGGAGCCACCCATGCCGTGGGTCCACACGGAGTTGTAACTACATGTGTCCACTTCTAAAGAGCCCCAGTCTGACTGGGGCATGCAGTGTGGGCCGAAGCCCACTTGCATTAAACATGACATTACCTCAGCTGTGATGGGCAATGCAATGGGATATATTTATGTACCGCCGGTGGCTTCCTGGCACCCACCCATGCTGTGGGTCCACAGGGAATTATAAATGCATCTGTATCCACTTGTAAAGAACCCCAGTCTGACTGGGGCATGCAGTGTGGGCCGAAGCCCACCTGCATTAAGCACGACATTACTACCTCAGCTGTGTTGGGCACTGCAATGGGATATTTCTATGTACCGCCGGTGGCTTCCTGGCACCCACCCATGCTGTGGGTCCACAGGGAATTATAAATGCATCTGTTTCCACTTGTAAAGAACCCCAGTCTGACTGGGGCATGCAGTGTGGGCCGAAGCCCACCTGCATTAAGCACGACATTACTACCTCAGCTGTGTTGGGCAATGCAATGGGATATTTTTGTGTATCGCCGGTGGGTTCCAGGGAGCCACCCATGCTGTCGGTCGACAGGGACTTCACAATAGGGAGTTGTACCTGCCTGTGTCTATGAATTAAAAAGCCCGGTCTGACTGGGGCATGCAGAGACACCTTGACAGAATGAATAGTGTGTGGCACATAGGTTCCCCATTACTATGCCCACGTGTGCAGCTCCTGATGGCGGTGGCACAGGATTCTATTTCTCATTGCTTCTGTACAGCATTGTGGGCTATCGCCCCGCCCCTTTTAAAGAGGGTCGCTGCCTAGCCGTGCCAACCTCTGCAGTGTGTGCCTGCGGTTCCTCCTCATGGCAGACGCACTTCTAAATAGACATGAGGGTGGTGTGGCATTAGGGCAGCTGAAGGCTGCGCAGGGACAGTTTGGTGTGCGCTGTGGACGCAGGGTCGTGCAGGGGGGGGGTTGGGCAGCATGTAACCCAGGAGAAGTGGCAGTGGAGTGTCATGCAGGCAGTGATTGTGCTTTGTTGGAGGTAGTGTGGTGCTTAGCTAAGGTATGCCATGCTAATGAGGGCTTTTCAGAAGTAAAAGTTTTTGGGAGGGGGGGGCCCACTCTTGCCGCTATTGTGGCTTAATAGTGGGACCTGTGAACTTGAGATGCAGCCCAACATGTAGCCCCTCGCCTGCCCTATCCGTTGCTGTGTCGTGCCCATCACTTTCTTGAATTGCCCAGATTTTCACACAAGGAAACCTTAGCGAGCATCGGCGAAATACAAAAATGCTCGGGTCGCCCATTGACTTCAATGGGGTTCGTTACTCGAAATGAACCCTCGAGCATCGCGAAAAGTTCGTCCCGAGTAACGAGCACCCGAGCATTTTGGTGCTCGCTCATCTCTAGTCTCTTCTGAAGAGATTGTACCCCTGCAAATTCACCGCCCAATCGCACTTATCATCAAGCCATGTTTCCGTTATTCCGACTATATCATAGTTTTCATCAGTCATTCTCGCTTCAAGCTCACCCACTTTACCAATCAGACTTCTTGCATTCGTGGTCATACAATTTATATCATTTTTTTTGTTTTTTAAATTTGTTTTGTTGCTATTCGTACTTATGGCTGATCTATCAGTTCTAACTGTAATAACCCCACCCCCTGCTCGACCCCCATTCCCTTTGCTTGGACCCGAATCTATAGTTACACTGGCTACCCCACTATTTCTCATTTTACCCTCCCCCCCAGTCCCTAGTTTAAACACTCCTCCAGCCTTCTAGCCATCTTATCCCCCAGCACAGCTGCACCCTCCCCATTAAGATGCAGCCCGTCCCTACGGTAGAGCCTGTAGCCGACAGCAAAGTCAGCCCAGTTCTCCAGGAACCCAAATCCCTCCTTCTTACACCAACTCCGGAGCCACTTGTTTACCTCCCTAAGATCCTTCTGCCTTTCTAGTGTGGCTTTAGGTACAGGTAGTATTTCCGAGAAAACTACCCTGGAGGTCCTTGCCCTGAGCTTGGACCCTAAGTCCCTGAAATCATTTTTGAGGGCCCTCCATTGACCTCTAACTCGTTCATTGGTGCCAACGTGCACCATGACCGCCCCTCCCAGTAATCTGTCAATCCGATCCGCGATGTGTCGAACTCGAGCGCCAGGAAGACAACACACCGTTCGACGATCCCGGTCTTTATGGCAGATTGCCCTCTCTGTCCCCCTAATAATTGAGTCCCCCACCACTAGAACCTGTCTAGCCTGCCCTGCTCTCCCCGTCCCCGTCTCACTGGAGCAGTCATCCCCCTGGCGTTCAGAGGGCATGTCGTGCTGCAGCGGTGCTGGCTCTGTAATGGCATCGCCCTCATCTGCCAACGTTGCAGACATGTTGGGTTGTGCCAGTTCAGGACCAGCCTCCCTGGATCTATTCCCTCTACGCCTCCTTCTATCTGACACCCAGCTGACTGCCTGCTCCCCCTGCTCTTCCGTACTACCATCCGCCCCCGCCTCTACCCCAGCGAGTGTCTGCTCAGTGAGCAGCAAACTCCTTTCCATGTTGTCAATGGCTCTCAGTGTTGCCAGTTGCTCATTTAGATCCAGAATTTGGGCTTCTAAATGTGCGACGTGCACGCATCTTGCGCAACAATATGCACCCTTAATCGGCTGGTCAAGGACCGCATACATTGCACAAGTAGCACACTGGATGACATTGCCAGACATGGAGCTCATGCTAATGGGGATCTACAATTTACTTGTGGAAGTAGTGAAGATAGACTTGTTCACACTCCGCTCACGTGCTGCTGCAACCGCTCAACCCCTGACCCGCTGCTGCAACCGCTGACCCGCTGCTGCAACCGCTGACCCGCTGCTGCAACCGCTCACACTCCGCTCACACCCTGCTATAACCGCTGACCCGCTGCTGCAACCGCTGACCCGCTGCTGCAACCGCTCACACTCCGCTCACACGCTGCTATAACTGCTCACCCGCTGCTTCAACCACTGCTGCAACCGCTCACCCGCTGCTGCAACCCCTCACCCGCTGCTGCGACCCCTCACCCGCTGCTGCGACCCCTCACCCGCTGCTGCGACCGCTCAACTGCTCACACGCTGCTGCAACCGCTCACTCGCTGCTGCCTCTGTGCAACCACTCACACGCTGCCACTCTCGCGCAAAATTTTTTTATTTTTTTTTTTACCCCCTCACAAACACTTAGACCCCCAGACACACACACACACAGAAGACACAATTAACCAGATACACAGAAGACACACAGCTCACAAACACACACAGAGGATACTTATCAGCTCCTCCACTCCTCCTGGTGACGTCACCCGCTGTCCCGGCGGCCGCTCACTCTGCCCTCCTGTCTCAGCTGCTCCGTTCTGGTCCCCTCCGCTGGTCCCCTCCGCTGCTGCCGGTCTCTGTTTGCTGCCCCCGCACCTGCTTCGGCTCCGTTATCCGGTATCGGCTGCTGAGCTCCGCTCCGCTCAGTGACGTCACCTGGTCTCCCGGCGGCCGCTCACTCCACCTGTCACTCTGCCCTCCTGCTGCTGCTCCGAGACCCGAGACCCGCTCCGCTTCTGCACTCCTCCTGCTGGCTCCTGTCACCTCCGGGCGCCGGTATCGGCTCCTCCGCTGGTCCGATGTCTCCCTCAGACCCCCGCTCGTGCCTCTGCCTCTGGCCAATAAGATCATTGAGCTGCTGACTGGAGAGGTGAGCCCTGCTGGGAGTACTGGGTCATTGTACAGTAGCCTGATGTTTGGGTAATGACTGTATTTTCATAGTGTCAGGATGTGATAGACCACCAGCCCCTCACATCACTGGGTAAGATGAGACTTTTTTTAAGGTGTTCCATGGCCCCATGAAGAGGACCTGTCATGTGTCGGTGGGGCTGGCTGTATAGATTTGTATCTCCACTGATTCTATTGCACTGCCTTGGGGTTACATTCAGCCCCAATCTCTCCTTTACCCCCTATATCCAATCTCTGGCCAAAACATGTCAGCTGCACCTCAAGAGCATTGCAAGAATCCGCCCTTTTCTCACTGTGGACACACTAAAACGCTTACTGTTGCCCTCATCCACTCTTGCCTCGATTATTGCAACTCGTTGCTGATAGGCCTCCCTTGCGCCAGACTTTACCCTCTCCAATCCATCCTGAATGTGGTTGCCAGGCTCATCTGCCTGTCCAGCCGCTACTTGGACGCCTCTGCCCTGTGCGAGTCACTGCACTGGCTGCTTGTCAAATACAGAATTCATTTTTTTTTTACTTTGTTTTTATTAGTCAAATCAGGATACACGTTTATCGTTACAGTGGTTTTGCAGATTTTTCAACATGGATACATGAGTCATCCTGATTTGCATTTTTCATAACAGTCTAATATAACTAGGAAAAAAAGGGGGGATAAAAAAACCAAAGAAATTAGTAAAAGGAAGGTGGAGATCGGAGCGGGGTTCGGGGCGTGTGGCAAAAAAAAAAAAAAAAGGGTGAGGGGTGGGGGGGAGGGAGGAAACCGGGAGGGGTGGGGAAACATGTGCATTAAACCAAACCAAGCTGTTGAGATTCATACTGGAGATCTTCAGAAAGCGTGGAAGCCCCGCACGGCCACGGCACGACCAATAAGTCACCCTAGACAGGTAGATCTCCCACCGCCACTCGTTCCTGGAACCAATAACAGAATTTAATTTAAACTCATTACCTTCATCCGCAAAGCTCTCCATAGCACTGTGCCGCCCTACGTTGCCTCCCTCATCTCTATCCACCACTCAGCCTGTTTTCCTCATCTCAATTCATCACCCTGCCCGCGTGTTCTGCTCTGCTTCCGAAATCTGACTAAGTGTCCCTTTAATTCGAACCCCTCATTCCCGCCTCCAAGACTTCTCCAGAGCAGCACCAGTCCTCTGGAATGCACTACCAAAAGCTATCCGGGCAATCCCTGACACACTAAACTTCAGGTGTGCTCTAAAAACGCACCTCTTCAGGGAGGCATACCATATCCCCTAAACCAAACCCTCTTTATACCGCCTGATATTATTGTCTATGTGTATAGCATCCCTCAGTCTCCACCTCGCCATACCGTGCACACCTCCAGCCAGTTAACCTTCTGTATCACCCCATTATCTGTAGTATGTAAGCTGGCTGGAGCAGGACCCTCACCCCTACGGTTTCCATCAATTGATTACTTCATGTAACCGTGGTTTTGTTTTATTCCCCCTGTATTGTAAGCGCTGCGGAATATGTTGGCTATATAAATAAAGATGATTATTATTATTGCCACCTGTCTTTCCGTCAAGTGTTTTCTTCTATGAAGGGGGTGTGGAATGTATGGGACTGACTGAGGTCATACAGTGAGAAGCAATGGGGGACATGGGATCCTCTTCTAGTCATTGGTAGGAGTCCTAGCATTACAGACCTCGGTAATCGGACATTAACCCCTTAGTGACGGTGCTATCGTAAAACTACGTCCTGCTGTTGCAGGACGTGTATGGAGGGAGGTAGCGCCGCTATCTCCCTCCATACAGCGCGGGCATCAGCTGTTTATTACAGCTCGGGGGAGATCGGGGGAGCCGTGCAGGTGTCATAGCAGCTGGGGGCCTAATGAATGGCCCCGGGGCTGCCTAAGCA
Source organism: Eleutherodactylus coqui (assembly GCA_035609135.1). Lineage (NCBI taxonomy): Eukaryota > Metazoa > Chordata > Amphibia > Anura > Eleutherodactylidae > Eleutherodactylus > Eleutherodactylus coqui. The sequence goes on along the minus strand of CM069417.1, from coordinate 103,976,587 downwards.
GACTGCCTATCAAGCCATCCACACAGGGTGGCTTGAAAGACTGCCTGTAAAAAAGCATTACGTCATACTGCAGGAGCGATCAAAGCATCGCATGTTAAAGTCCCCCAGGGGGACTTCAAAGTAAAGTAAGAAAAAAGATCAATAAAGTTTTTTTAAACTGTAAAAAAAAAAAGTTATAAAAGTTTAAATCACCCTCCTTTTGCCATATCGATTATTAAAAAATCTAAATCATAAAATAAAAATATGTATTTGGTATCGCCACGTCCGTAAAAGTCCGATCTATCAAAGTAGTGCATTATTTTTCCTGCATGGTGAAACGTCCGGAAAAAAAAAATTAACAATGCCAGAAATACACTTTTTTAGTTACCCTGTCTTCCAGAAAAAATGCAATAAAAAGCGATCAAAAAGTTGTATGTATTCCAAATTGATACTATTGGAAACTACAGGACATCCCGCAAAAAATGAGCCCTTGCTCAACTACGTCGACAGAAAAATAAAAAAGTTATCGCGCGCACAAAATGACCGCAGAAAATAATTGAAAAAAATTAAATATCTTTAAAAAAAATACAAGTACTACAGCAAAAAAAAAAACTATATAACTTTGGTATCGTAGTAATCGTACTGTCCCATAGAATAAAAGTATCAGGTCGTTTTTGTTGCCGTTTGTGCGCCGTAGAAACAGGACGCACCGAAAGATGGTGGAATGTCGGTTTTTTTTCCATTTCTCTCCGCTAAGCATTTTTTAAAAGTTTTTCAGTAAATTATATGGTACAATAAATAGTGCCATTGAAAAATACAACTCGTCCCGCAAAAAACAAGCCCTCATACAGCGACGTCGATGGATAAATAAAGGTGCTACGATTTTTTTAAAAGGGAGTAGGAAAAAACAAAAATGGAAAAAAAGCAAAAAAGCTCCGTCACTAAGGGGTTAAGATAGATAAGGGATAGGTGTTAAATGTCATTTGGGGTAAAATCCCTTTAAAAGCAAATTTGCTGCCTCAGTGGATGCTCATATACCAGAGTTACGGAATACTTTCTACGGATTTTCTAATTTAAAGGGTTTCTAGAACAGCGGTCCCAGCATTACTACGGTATGATTTGCATATTGCAGCATTAAAACAGATAGGGGCAAATTTGCTTTCTTACACCAGCATTTTCTACATTGGTCCAAATAAAGATCGTGCTGGCATGAACTGCGCCAAATGTTTTAAAAAGTCGCAGGGCAATACATTTGGTGTGTTTTTGAACTGTCTGTATTACCAATTTGAAATCTATGTTAGCTACAAGCTGGCATAGACTTCAGCCATAATTTACACCAGTGGATCGGACAGTCTGCCGGTGGCCACACCCCCTCATGCTAAGCCCCAACCACTCTTTTAAAAAGTAGCAAAGCTGGCGTAAAATAGCAAACAGTTTCAAGATGGCGTGCCCCAAAATGTGCAACTGGCATAAAGAGTTTACTAAATGCGCTCCCACTGAAACCTCCACATACTACCATAGCATATGAAAGGGAATACTAGTAAAGGAGAGGTTAAAGTAAATTACTTACCCCACATATACATAACATGCGCGAGGACATCATCTACTGTGAAATATCTCTGAAACGCCTTTTTGTGCGCATAGGCCCTTCATCTAGACCAGATTTCCTGTAGCAGAGTTTATTCAGTTATATACTATGCATACGGGCCATCTCCTTCAAGAGACCCACTGCGGAAAATCTGCATCAGAAAAAGTGTCAAAATCCACACTATTGGTGCAGATCTGCTGCAGACTTTACCCCTGAAAGTGTGAAATCAGCAGTGGATCTATGCCAAATGGTGCAGATTGTCCACAGTGGAAAATCCCAATAATTTCTGCTACATGTACCCATAGAGGTTTTACTGCATGAAGGCCCATTTACACGTAACGATTACCACTCAAAATGTGTTGTCTTTTTCGATTAGGGCTTATCCTACTAGGAAGCGTGAGAGACCGGTCTCACAGAAAAGATTTGTATAGTAGCTACTTGGCTCTCTGCACTCCTTAGGTTTAAGCTGGCCAAAGACATTCGATAAGTGTTGTTGGCTCCCCCATTATCTAATGTACTGACTGGCCCCATCTACTAGCATCAGAGGAAACCAGGAGTACAAGTATTGGGGCAAGTTCTAACTATTTGTATCTCAAGGTTTCCTTTTTTTATGGAGGAAAGCTTCCAAATTCCTAAATCTGGTGGAAATTGCTCAACAAGTACATATGATATTCTGGTGCCCCCAACTATTATCTCGCTATTGTTATCAATGTCATTTAATCCTCACATGTATACGGTGTATTCAGTCAGTGTCTGTCTCCTGCAGGTAGGCTCCGCAGCAGAAATCCACCAGAGCAATGTTCTTGTCTTCTGCATTTCAAGGATTTTTCAGAGCTAAAAAGTCAGTTTCGTACAGAATCATCAGGTAAATGGAGCTGAAGTCTCACCAAATATTAACCCCTTAAGGACCAGGGTGTTTTAGTCCTAAAGGACCAGACACCTTTTAGAAATGTTACCCATGTGGCTGTTTTGCAGCCTCATTTTTTTTTCTTCAACCACCAAAATTGTTTTTGCTGAGTTTCTTTTTTTTGTGACATAGGATTTTTATCTATTATTCACTGACTATTTCTGTTTTATTAGAGATAAAATTTGTTGTTGTTTTTAAAATTAGTATGTTGTGCTAAAATAAGGTGCAGGAGTGGGTTCCTCATTTTGTTTGGGATGTTTTGATATATAATTTGTATAGTTTCAGACTATAGGGCACATGTGATGATGATTTTAGTCTGCGGTGGGTTGTATTCTTTTATATATTATATATATGTCTGTAATTGTTTTTTACTTATTTCTGTAACTATTTTCTTTAACATTTATGTCTCCGTGGCGTCATTGAAGACCTCTAGGGGTCATTCAAACTTTTTTTTTTTTTTTTATATTTCATACTTTTCCACTATAGCTGGGGCATCCTTAGGAGCCGCATCTATAGGTGCCCCAGTTACAGGGAAAACATCCCCTTGTAGTAATAGTTATCACTAACATACTAATCTGGATCTGATAGGACTCTGCAGCTCTGCTGTAGCAGGGGGCACCCAGCGATCACGTGATCACCAAGTCAATCAGCCAGGATTAAAGCCCAGGACCAAGTGCCATAAATTTACAGTGTTTGGCTCTTAAGGGGTTAAAACATCCTTAATGAATAGTCATAAAACCAAAGCTTTTAATTATTTATAACTTTTCTGGACTGATTAGGGTGAAGCTCTTCTTGATGTTAAAGCTGAAGTAAGACATGAAGTGGAAGAGGAGACTTTTCTGAGGGCTGATTGGCTGTGTAAGGAGATGGAGACTTCCAGCGGAGTGAGATGAAGCAGAGAGCAGTTTTGAGAGTCGCCTACTGTAGATGCGGCAGTGATCTAATCATCACACATAACAGTGTATTCAATCACTGTTCTATATCTTACAGCTGGCTGCTATAGAACAAACCCATCGGAGGTACATCCTAGCTCTCCTTATACCCCACATGCTACAAAATTGTCAGGTACACCTTTAGGAGTCTTGTGGCCCTCTCTGGTCACTCGGTCGTAGATGTGGTCATACATATTTGGGGTTTCCTTAGAATTGTACAAATATCCAACCAGGGTTAAGACCTGACTGATATAATTGTGGAGGTCACAGCAGAAGACGACGGGATGTTTGTGAAGGGGGATCAGCAGCGCAAGGAGGAAGATGTCCCAGTAGGGGTTCGCACAGGTGAGTAAAAACCACAGGGATAGGCCTAACAGAATTACATTTTGTCTCATCCACCAATGTCAAAGGCCTCATCTACCAATCGAAGAAGGCTTCTTCCACCAATGTCAACACAACACAATTCTGACTGCGGAAGCAAAATTATTTTTCTGGTCATGACCAGGGTATGACCGACTCACCCAGTATTAACTAAATTCATACCTCTTCTTGTTAATAACTGTCCAAACAACTTCTTAGTTGGAATATTTTGGCCACAGCAGCCTTTATTAAACATAAACAAAATTAAACACAGTATCCGTTAAACTATACGGGGAGGAGGCCCTTGGAGTCCCATCCAATATAATAATAATAATAAGGGTCTGGCGTATAATAATACATAAACCAAACTGTACCTGGCCTCCAACCGTACCCCGGCTCGGAGGCCCAAAAAGCCCCCTCTGGGAGGCAATCACCATATAATATTGTAGGCCAACCGGGACCACTTCCCTGGCCTATCACCACCGCGCCAGACCCAACCAAAACCATTAGGGTGATAATCACTCCAGGTGAGGCCGTCCCCACCGTAACTCCTTCCACCCAATATAAACTGGCCTCCAAGGACCCCCCCCCCGCCTGCCACGGCCAGCTGCCATGACATGGTCAATACCTATACATTTTATCATAAACAACTCTACCCATATCTTTTAATAAATATACTACCTGCCTAAAACAATAGTTAATATATTCAATTATTTTAAACCTTTTTTCTCTTTTTTTTTTATTTTTTTTTTATATATATCAACCTATACCCCCCAAAAAATAGGGAGGGTGGGTGGGCTCTCAAATGCTTCAAAAAAGATGGCGCTGGGGGGGGCGTGACTTGCCGATGCAGAGTTAAGCCGCTCTCCTGCCGAGCTCCCGTCTCCCTCACAGTAAAAAGCCTGCTACTCACCCCTTAAACCACCCCAAACGACCGCAAAAGCAAGGATGGGGAAGAAGAAGGCTCCCAACAGACAGGAGGCAGCGGGAGAAGGCGAACCGCCGAGCATCCAGCGCTTCTTCGGGAGACACAGCGCAGCAGCTCCTTCACCCAAGATGGCGCCCGGTCATGTGCGCTCGGCATCAGCTCCCCGCAGCAACAGCAGAGCGGAGATCAGCGGACCTAGAGACCGGGAGACGGAGGGACCTGCTGACAGCAGCCTAACAGATAAGTGCCTCCACACACCAGGGACACACAGCCCCCAAGCAGGCAGCGCAGAGTCTCCCTCCAGGCACCGTTCTCCCCATGCAGCACACTCCACCCTAGTACCTGGGACACAGCAGAGCCCCACAGTATATGAAGAGGGCAGCAACCCAGACCAAATACAAAGCCAGAGGGATAGAAGACACACAAGCAGCAGACAGACCTCACCCAGCAAAATAACAGCACAAAACAGAAGCCCCCAGTCCGAGAGGAGTAGTAGTTCCTCTCAACAGAAAAGCTACAGGGGCCACGCAGCAGCCGCAGCAGCACCCCCAATGAACCCGTCAACTGATAACGAGTCGTCATCAGATGAAGACTGGGATTGGAAGGCACATCTGAGAGCTCTCCCAACCAAAAGGGACTTCCAACGACTAGAATGCTCCCAGAAAGAAGCGCTATCCCTTATACATCAGGATCTTAAAGAGATGGGATGCCGCATAAATGCGGTGGAGGAGACACAAGACGAAGTCCTCACTACACTAGAATCCCACAGCCAAATCATCAAAGCGCAAGCCCAACAAATGGCGGACATTCTGTCTCATCTCGACGACTTAGAAAACCGCCATAGACGCAATAACCTGCGCCTGAGAGGCCTATCTGAGGAGATCGCCCCTTCTCAGCTAGAAGACTGGGCCCGCAACTTTTTCGGCTCCTTGCTTCAACGCCCACCAGACCGACCTATAGAGATAGACCGCATACACAGAACCCTGGGCCCCCGTCCCGACGACCCAGGGAAACCACGAGACATTATATGCCGCATACATTTCTATAAGGACAAGGAAGCCATATTGAAAAGCGCCCGAGACAGGAAGGATCCACCCACCCACAATGGCTCCCCTATTGCGGTCTTCCCTGATTTAGCCCGCCGCACTCTTCAGCTCCGGAAAGCCGTAAAACCGCTTCTTGAAGTTCTTCGAGCCAACAACATAATCTACAGATGCGGATACCCCTTCATCCTAATAGCATCAAAAAACGGAAAGACGGCGGTCTTCAAATCACCTGCGGACCTACCTAAATTCCTCAGTGTCCTGGAACTCCCGATGGTCGCGATCCCGGACTGGCCGCACATCCCAACACTGCCCGTCACGGCACCCAAAACCACCTGGCAAGAAGCCAGACCAAGACGCCAGAGGAGCAGGAACCATCCCACCCAAATGCCCCCGGGCCCCACACGCTGAAGATACCACCTGCGAGACCCGATACTACTCGGACTATACGCGAACGAACTTTCAGCGGACGGGTCCGACTAATCCGGCCCTGCACTATTTGCCCCCGCATCGATCCATATTTAACCATTTAACCACAGTTCGCAAGCTGGGCACCGGGTCACCAGTCAGCCCAACCCCCCCGGCTCCGCCAAACTTACTGAGTGTCAAACCTGCACTTACCAACCCCCTCTGATTAGTTATACTCCCCCAAATGGTCGTTTAACCATATGTTCTATTCCCCCCTTAGAAACAGGCTTTCCTGATATGTTTCTTAACGTTTGAAAATTACAGTTATAGACGAGGGAGACCGGGAGCGATTTTGACTCCCGTGTTTCCGGCTCTCACCCCCCTCCCCAACGGGTAGACGCCACCATGGTGCCGTCTGACACGGACCCCTGGTCCGAAACCCACCTCAGGAGATTGGGACTTGTCTCCCCAATCGACGGAACACAAGTCCTCCGTCACCCATCCCCCCCAACCCAACCTAACCCTCTCTCCCCTATCACCCATCCACTCCCGCTTTCTAGTGTCTCGGAAGCCCTGAAGGACCCATCGCCCACCACTACACAACCACCATGACTGGTATCTCATTTTGTACATTTAATACTAGAGGCCTTAATAACCCCACCAAAAGAGGTCAGATTCTGGCTCACCTACATAAAAAACGGGCCCTAGTTGCCTTCTTACAGGAAACGCACTTTAAAACAGGCCACACACCCAAATGCAATAACAAATACTACACCAAGTGGTACAATAGCACCCACCCCGAAAAAAAGGCTTGTGGAGTATCAATAGCGATCCACAAGAACCTCCCCCACAAAGTACTGGCAACAAAAGAGGACTCAGAGGGACGGTATATATTTCTCAAAATTGACCTCGGACACCATATCCTGACGTTAGCTAATTTATATTTCCCCAACACAGGACAAGTCGGCTTCGGGATTACCGCCCTGAGAGAACTAGAGCAATTCGCAGCAGGAACCGGCATCATCCTCGGGGGGGATTTCAACCTGACGATGGACCCTGATCTGGACTCGTCTTCGGGTAAGTCCGGGGTTTCCCTGGTCGCCACACGTAGACTAAGGAGATGTTTACAAGGACTGAGACTCGTTGACCTCTGGAGGATTCTTCATCCAGGGGTCAAGGACTACAGTCACCACTCCACAGCACATAACAGCTACGGGAGACTGGACTACCTATTCATCACACACGGTCTTCTAGACCTGGCCCCAAGAAGCACAATAGGCAATATCATCTGGTCGGACCATGCACCTGTCTTCGGGGCCCTACTGAAGCACGACCATAGGGTAGGAGCCAACACCTGGCGCCTAAATGACAACCTCCTGACGGACGTGCTCTGCCGTGACGAGATTAACAGAACCATCGAGACATTTGTAGAAACCCATAGTAGAGACACGACATCCCCACCAACACAATGGGAAGCACTTAAGTGTGTGTTAAGAGGGGTCTTCATATCCCACGGGGCGAGGCTCAAAAAAGATAGAATAGGCAAACTGACAGACCTCAACACCCGCTTGGGGATAGCTGAACAGGCCAATAAAACTAAGGCCTCCGCCCATTTGAACACAGAGATAACCTCCCTCCGCCAGCAGATACTGGCGGTACTGGACCAGGCCCACCTGTGCATGAGAGATAGGATTAGAGGAGGCTACTACGAATATGGTAATAAATGCAGCAGTTGGCTGGCAAAGGCCTTAAACCCTTGGGAAAGCCAGTCCTACGTATTTGTGCTGAATGCACCTAAGGAGGGGAAGGTACACGCCACGGAAGACATATTAGAATGCTTCAGAAAATATTATGAAGAACTATACAACATCCCGGCCCCCCCAGAGGCGAACCCAAACGATAGTCATGACACCATAGAGGCATACTTACACAATTTTGCCCCCCAAAAGATCCCCTCGCAGGAGGCTGAGACGCTCGAAAATGACATAATGGAGCAGGAAATTCTGGAGGAGATCCGGAACTTAAAAGTGGGCAAAAGCCCCGGGCCTGACGGCTTCACCCGCCCCCCCCCCCCCCCGTTTTTACAAAACCCTCGGGACCCAATTAACGCCAATACTATGCAAAGCTTTCAATGCGATCTCAGCAAACTGCCCCTTCCCTCGGCAGGCATTACAAGCCACAATTACCGTTATCCCAAAACCCGGAAGGGACCCCCTTTCTTGTGGGAACTATAGGCCCATATCCTTACTTAATGTGGACACAAAAATTTTTGCCAGAACACTAGCCACACGCCTTGGGTCACTGATCCCTAGAATCATTCATAAAGACCAGGTGGGCTTCGTCCGTGGTCGAGAGGCAAGAGATAACACCATAAGAACTCTTGCCTTGATACACAGGGTACGCGACTCCAACAGCCCCTTTTGCCTTCTATCAGTAGATGCCGAGAAGGCATTCGATCGTGTTAACTGGAGATTCCTTGAAGCCACTCTACAAAAAATCGGCCTGGGAAATAGATTAAGAAACTGGATAATGGCCCTCTACAAAAACCCCACGGCTCAAATACGAGTGAATGGGAAACTCTCACACCCAATCAATATCAAAAACGGGACACGCCAGGGATGCCCGCTATCCCCAACCCTATATATCTTAGTTATGGAGTCACTTGCTAAAGCAATCAGAGCAAATCCAGAAATACAGGGATACAGCACGGCACAAACCGAACACAAGGTGGCGATATATGCTGATGATCTCCTAGTCTATATCACAAACCCCAGACAGGCCCTACCAGCCATATTGCGAGAATTCGACAATTACAGCAAGGTTAGCAACTTTAAAATTAATCTACGCAAGTCAGAAATCCTAAACATAACAATACAGCAAGCGGAACTGGCCCAACTTAAACCCCTATTCCCACTCTCGTGGCGTGAAGACAACATCAAATATCTAGGAGTAAAAATATCGCCCAACCCAGCCCAACTGTTTAACCTAAACTACGAACCCATCTACTCCTCCCTGATAAAAGATCTCGAAAGATGGAGACCTTTAACATTATCATGGTTCGGCAGAATAAACTCCATCAAAATGAATTCCCTCCCAAAATTCCTGTATCTTTTCCAGGCGGTGCCTATCCAAATTCCACGCATTTATTTTACTAAGTTACGAAGAGCCTTGATGAGATTCGTATGGGGGGGGGGCCAGGGCTCGACTGAGCTACAAGCTCCTCACCCAAAAGAAAGAGAGGGGTGGAGTGGGCTTACCCGATATGCTCCTCTACTATAGATCCGCAATATGCAGAGTAGTCCTGGACCTCATGCACAGGGGACACTCTAAATTATGGGTGGAACTGGAACAGAACTCCGCCCCGTACCGGGCGCAGGGCCTATTCTGGCTTAAAGGAGGACTGGGCAGACGGGGCATAAAGGTGTCGCCATTTCTGAACAATATATTAAGGATCTGGGACAGTTTCGCACACAGATGTGGGATGGTATCGGCACCGGGACCCTGGACCCCTCTGGTCGGCAACCCGGACTTCCCTGCGGGTTCCTAACCAATCTTGGGGGTTCCATCCCAAGGTTACACGACTGTCTTCAAGAAAATGGAATTAAGACCCTAGAAGCGCTCACGGGGGAGAGACGCCCGGAGACGGGTGCATGGTTCCAATACTTACAATTATGCCATTACATAAAAACACTGGGCTCAATTGCAGATCTGTCAGTCCCAGCTACTCCCTTCGAGCAGTTGTGTGCTAATCCCCGTGAGCCAAGGGGAGAGATCACCAAGGTCTACAATATGCAGGTGGCCAGGGGGGCTCCGGGCCGGAGCGAGGAGCGCGCGGAGCTTGGGAGGGTAAGCTGGGTCAACCCCTGACAGAGGAAGACTGGGCCAAAGGGGTTGTCTTGACCCACAAGATGTCGGTTGCGGGCAGACACCACGAGATGAATTATAAACTTATCATGAGATGGTACCGTACCCCGGCACTACTGGCCAAAATATACCCTGGTACCTCCTCAGCATGCTGGAGATGCTTGAATGGGCTAGGTACGTTTGTACACATCTGGTGGTCCTGCCCGGGTATCGCTAGATTATGGGTAGAAATAGAAGACATATACAATGCCTTGAGAAGAAAATGCTTAACCTTTACAGCAGAGATGGCTCTCCTGTCAATCTTGCCAGGAAACATTTCTGCTAACAAAAAGGATGTCCTTAGGTTTTTCCTTCTAGCCATGCGGACTTTGATCCCCAGACTGTGGAAAACTAGGACGACTCCGACACGCCTGAACTGGGCAACGGCATTAGACAAAATTAGATACATGGAGGAATTAAGAGCCAAAGATAATGGCAAATGGACAACATACTACGCCACGTGGGAGGTATGGATCTCCTTCCGTAGCTCCAACGGATTTGACCTATGGGCCGAAAATGGTACAGTGCCAACCTGAATGAAGCTGAAGAACGGGACTCCTTCAGAAGCTTCCACGAAACGAGACACTCTCTCTTTCTCTCTCTTACCCCCTTTCCCCTCCCCCCCCTGACGCCCCAACCTACCCTACCCCCCCCCCTGTCAACTCCTCTATACCCACCCCAGTTTAGGGATCGATCGGGTACGATCCCATGTTTTTGATTATAGTTGTTATAAATATTCATTTTGATTTCTCAGAAAAAGAAGCAATCTACACATTCCCGAGCCAACCAAGGAACACAACACAGATAAGTCAGCGAAGTAGTAATAAATGTTCAGGGTGACATGTATGCACTGACTCAAGCATAGGCAATTAGTCAACCCTACCACCATTAAGACCATCTTTGTCTGAGGACTTTTTCAATCTTTATTGAGCTGAGAACGGTAGTTATAGTCACATTATATTATATTATATTAAGTTAATCATATGGTCCGCTTCTGGAACGAACCACAATGTATGTTACAAGTACTGCTTTGAATAAAAACACATTTTGACCATAAAAAAGATGGCGCTCCCGCCCAAATACCCCCTTTTATATCTAACCCCCCCACAGCCCCTCCCCCTACTCACTAACCAATCCCTTTAAACTACCTCTTAACCGTCACTCCCCTCACCTTATCAGTTAACCCTATACTACCTTTTCCGTTCCCTGCCAACCCTGTCATGCAGGGCCTCCACGTATGTGCCCCTCGTGGCACGTTCCGGCCCTTTTCTTGACCAGGGTATGACCGACTCACCCGGTATTAACTAAATTCATACCTCTTCTTGTTAATAACTGTCCAAACAACTTCTTAGTTGGAATATTTTGGCCACAGCAGCCTTTATTAAACATAAACAAAATTAAACACAGTATCCGTTAAACTATACGGGGAGGAGGCCCTTGGAGTCCCATCCAATATAATAATAATAATAAGGGTCTGGCGTATAATAATACATAAACCAAACTGTACCTGGCCTCCAACCGTACCCCGGCTCGGAGGCCCAAAAAGCCCCCTCTGGGAGGCAATCACCATATAATATTGTAGGCCAACCGGGACCACTTCCCTGGCCTATCACCACCGCGCCAGACCCAACCAAAACCATTAGGGTGATAATCACTCCAGGTGAGGCCGTCCCCACCGTAACTCCTTCCACCCAATATAAACTGGCCTCCAAGGACCCCCCCCCCCCGCCTGCCACGGCCAGCACGACTTACCACCTAAGTCTGCGCCGCCCTCCATACCATCAACGCCCTCTCTATCCCTTCTTGTATCCGCAATGACCACATGTCCGAGCCGACGTCATTTAAATGTACGCCGTCATCTAACCAGTACCCCCCTACCCCACCTTCCAAGCTCTCGTGTCTCACTTTAACACCTCCGTTCCTAACGACAAAAGCTGAAATATGCCTATTTATTTTTATTCTGGCTTTATTAATTTTTTGAACGGATCTGGCCATCCTCCATGACTTTCTGGGCAAAATTTCAGACCATACGATTACCATGGCTGGGAATAACCTACGCAGTCGCAGAAAGTCATGTTGTATGTCCCGCCTGACCTCTCTGGCTGGACGCCCCCCAAGATCATTACCACCTGCATGTATTACTAGAACATCTGGAGCCCTATCCAGCTCTGCATAAGAAGTGATTTCTGGTAACACCCTTCCCCACATCATACCCCGAATACCCATCCAACGAATGATGGCTTCCCTTCTGGAAAATCCCAGCTGTCGTCCTTCTGGTCTAACCGGTGCCCGCTCGGCTGCCCAAAACACAAAAGAATGCCCTAATATCCATACGAGCGCTGGGCTTCCTTCTGTCAAGAAAAAACAACCAAAAGAAAAAAGGAGGAAAAAGGGGACCGTAAGCAGAATAACTTTATGTATTATAAGTATAATGCAATTCGAAACATAGGATGGGAAAAAGAAATATATATATATATATATTTTTTTTTATTATTATACCTTTCCAAACCATCCTTCCGGTCTAACGTACAGCCGGTATCTATTGGATCTCCATCTACCAATTTTTTGTAATACTCCCGGGCTCAGGCCCCGCTCGTATGCCTCCATAGCTGCACCTATTCGAAACGAATGCGAAGAAAAACCCATCCTCTCAAGGCCCAATTCTTGCAACGCTTTCCCCAGCATTGCCCCAAACTGAAACTTTGATACAAAAGACCCATCCTTATGTTGGAATAAAGGACCCTGGTCGCCCGGCACTTTTCCCATCAGGCTAGTGAAACACGTTACAGGGCACATCAGAGCGCCCGACACCCTTCCCAATACAATCTTCTTCCCTTTTCGCATCTGATCTGTTTTTGAGTGTGTCAGCCATATAACGACATTATCTTCACTCAAACTGACGTCTGTCCTTTGTAAACCTCCAACTGTCGTTTTGTTAGGTGACACCAGCTCGCTAATACGAAATGCCCCAAAAAATGCAAACGAGAAAACCGCTTGAAATAGCGCAACTTCCGAATCATCCAAACAAACGTCTTCCAATATCCTACCAATCCTTTCTAACATGGAAAATGAAATTGGTCTCCTCCTATCCTTCACCCTCCTTCCTTTCTTGAAACCCTTTAAAGCCTGGGATATAATAAAATGCTTTGTAATATCTTCCGCACCCCTAAATTTGAAGCCAAATGCCAAACCCGCCATTAATCTCTCGATCTTGGCCACTGACCAATTAGCCCCATGCGCCTCACTTATCAACAACAACAACGCCCCTACCTGGTCCTCCTCAGAATGTACCTCCCCTATATTATCAATCCACTGCATCCATTCCCTCCAGGCTGCCTCGTAAGCTTTCAATGTGCCGGCCGCCAGCGACCCCCGAATCAGGTGCTCCGCCGCACGTTGACCAATCGCCAAAGTTCTGGAGGGCACACTCGTCCTTCCGTGTCCGCCTCTGGCACCAGGGTCTGAAAGCGCTCCCACTGAAAGCGAGAGAGTGAGTCAGCTATGCAGTTTTTTGCCCCTGGAACATGTTCAGCCACAAACCAAGCATTCAACGTTAACCCTGACAAAACTAATTGTCGCAACAAGTCAATAACCGGCGCCGAAGACGCAGATCCCTTATTAATGGCCTGCACTACTCCCAGGTTATCGCAACCAAAAATTACTTTTTTGTTTCTGAAGGATTCACCCCAAATAACTACAGCTACCACAATCGGAAACAATTCAAGGAACGTTAGATTTCTAGTTAACCCCGCTGTCACCCACTCTTCCGGCCAAGCTTCCGCACACCACTGACCCCCGAAAAATGCACCAAAACCTGCGCTTCCTGCTGCATCAGTGAACAACTCACATACTGCACTATCGACCACTTCTTCCATCACCATAGTCCTTCCGTTGTACCTCTCAAGAAAGGACAACCAAACCTCCAAATCAGCCCTCAAACTCTTTGACACCCTTATAAAATGGTGAGGCTTCTTAACTCCTGCGGTCGCGCGTGCCATTCTTCTACAAAATATTCTTCCCATGGGCATTATTCTCCCGGCAAAATTTAACTTTCCTAACAATGACTGTAACCGCTGCAATGTAATCTTGTTTCCCGCCTTTGCCTTCTGCAATTCCTGCCTTAAAACCTCTAACTTCTCCGTTGGTAACCTAAATTCCATTGCCTCAGTATCAATTGTAATCCCTAGGAAACTCAAAGATGTAGTTGGCCCTTCCGTCTTTTCAGGAGCCAATGGAACACCGAAATGACTGGCCACCCATTGGACCGTTGCCAACAAATTACCACACATGGGCGAATCTGCCTCGCCAATGCATAAAAAATCATCCATAATGATAATAGAACGCGCCCCTGACACCTCATGCATCACCCATTCCAAAAATGTGCTGAACATCTCAAAATACGCACAAGAAATAGAACAACCCATGGGCAAGCATCTGTCAACGTAATACTGCCCTTCCCAAAAACACCCCAACAGCTTGCAACTTTCCGGATGAACCGGCAGCAAACGAAAAGCCGATTCGATATTGGTCTTGGCCAACAAGGCTCCCTTACCAAACTTTTGAACCCACTTAACCGCTATGTCAAATGAGGTATAATCCACCGAGCAAAGCTCGGGGTCAATCCCATCATTGACCGAGGCCCCTTTTGGATAGGATAGATGCTGAATAAGCCGAAACTTGTTCGGCTCTTTTTTCGGCACCACCCCAAGCGGTGATACAATCAAATCGTCCCATGGTGGAGTTAAAAAGGGGGCCCGCCATTCTTCCTAATCGCACCTCTTTCTCCAACTTATCCCTTACCACCTCCTTGTGCAACAATGCTGACTTCAGGTTTCTTAACGTAACAGGAACTACATGCCCCGGAGGGGGAATACGAAAACCAACATCAAAACCATTAAACAGTAAAACACTTTTTTCCCGGTTCCCATATCTACTTAGATAAGGGGCCATCCTTTGTAGCATCACCGGCGTCATCCCTTTTCCCACTACTACCGGAACTTCTTGCCTTGTCTCTTTTAAAACAACGCGCTGCTCCGTGCGACACTCCGTCGCAAACCGAACAGACGTGCTTGAATCGACATGCGGCCCCAAACTTACATCTCCCTTCATTAAATGCCCAACACACCCCGGGCTTCTTAACATTTTGTTGCCCCGACTGTTGTCCCGTTCCTCCCCCTGTTCCGACGCCGGCCCCCCCGTGAAAAGGATGCCCGTACCTAACCGGGGCCATCACCCTTAACCAAAGACCTATGTCTTTATTATCCCACTGTATGCTTGGCCTGACCGCCTTACGCTGACGAAACTGTTCTTCATAGCGAAGCCATGTCTGCCCGCCATACGTGCGATACGCTTCCCCTATCGCATCCAAATAACAAAAAAGCCCAGAACAATTCTCCGGGGCTTTTTCTCCTATTACACTTGCCAAAATCGCAAAAGCTTGCAACCAGTTTTGAAACGTTTGCGGAATTAACCGCCACCGTTTCCTTTCTTCGTCCTCCTTCTTTGAATCGGTCCTTTTTCCTTTGTCCAAGTTGAACTTTTCCAAAGGTAAAAGGGAAAAAATCTCTACATACTCATCTCTCCAGATTTTCTCGCGAACCTCCTTCTTTAGATGAGCACCCAGGGGCCCCTCAAAGCACACGTAGACTTCCCCTCTAGCCTTATCGTCTAAACGGATCGCGTCCCCATCTTTCTCCGTCTGAATTCCTACAGTCACCCCCGACACCCCGGATCCAGTAGTCAACCCTTGGCTCCCCCCTACCTCGCCACTTTCTTGTGAAACACCTCTTGACCCTGCAGACAACCACGCCGCTACTGGCGATGCAACTGTCTGGTTCCCCAAACCCAGGCCCTGCTCACAGCGGACCAACATCTCCCGCATATTACCTAACAACAAGCGTAATTCAACTTCCCGCTGACCTCCACCTGCACTACCCCCGCTCCCCCCTATCATAAACTCCCCGCTCCCCCTAGGCAAATTAACATCATCAAGGTTATAACATTGAGTCAAACATTCATGCTCACCGGGCCGCATGGTCGCTGTGATCCCATCAGCCGTCATCCGCGGATCCGGCCGTCGTTCCTGCGCACGAAGTGCGCCAGTCGCCTGCTCGTCCAGCTGGTAACGAAAAAAGCTCTCTCGTTGCGGTTGTTCCGGATCGGCTAACTGCTCCGGGCCAACTTGGCGCCCGTCTGGTAGTGGCACAAAAATAGCCGACCTGACCTGCCGACTGCCTCCTGCCACCTCGCAATGAATTCCTGGGAATAAATCCCTGGGGCGCTCCGACAAGCTCCCCGTAGCCCTAGGCGGATCTTCCTGCTGGTGAGATGGTCCTGCTACCTGCTCCGCGACCGAAACCCAGGGGCGCTCCGACGAGCTCCCCGTTGCCCTAGGCGGATTTTGCAGGTGACGCACGGCTCCTACCTCGCTTCTTCCCCTCTCTCGCTGCCTGCCCCCCCCCCCCCCCCGGGCCGGCACTTCACCCTGGGGGGTAGCCGTGTCCTGTGCATCTAAGATGGCGTCGGGCCTGGCGAGCCCCGCCCCCTGAGGAGAGCGAGACCTGCGGCTGGCCGTTGGACCCGGGCATTGTCTCGGATTCCTCCTGGCCGGTCTGTCCCCAGCCACCCTGGCTGTGGGTGATGAGCGACCGGTCAGAGGGTCCCCGGAGGGGCTCCTAACCCTGCGCCGGGTCCGGGGTTCCGCCTCCTCGGCTATCAGCCTAGCTGGAGGCCGTGTCCTGCGCGCGCGCCGTGCCGGGGCTCCTTCTCCGCTGCCTGCTGCCGGCTCACCTCTCTCCGCTCCTGTCATTTGAGCCTGCAGCCACCCAGGGGGATGATTCACCGCCGCTGCCCTGAGGATCGCTAGAGCCGCTTCCACAGACGCCATACCGGTAACCTGCTTCCTTTCTCTGCCGCCCTCAGCTCTCACTCCGCTGCCGCTTCGTCCTGCTAGGTACTCCGGGACTGCTAGCTACGCTCCGCTGCAGAGATAACCGCTGTACTGCTCTCTATCAGCTCCTGTTATTCTCCCTATACTTTTCACTTTTCTCTCTCAAATGCTTCAAAAAAGATGGCGCTCCCGCCCAAATACCCCCTTTTATATCTAACCCCCCCCCCCCCGCAGCCCCCCCCCTTACTCACTAACCAATCCCTTTAAACTACCTCTTAACCGTCACTCCCCTCACCTTATCAGTTAACCCTATACTACCTTTTCCGTTCCCTGCCAACCCTGTCATGCAGGGCCTCCACGTATGTGCCCCTCGTGGCATGTTCCGGCCCTTTTCTTTAAAGAGGTTTCTGAGATCTAAGAGCAGGAAAGTTATTAAAAAGAAAAAAAAGACAATAATTACCTAAAAGGTAAATGTTGTTTGTTTCTTTTTGTAGCAACTTTTTTGTTGGCAGCAAAAAATTTTTAAACCCTAGCCAACCCTTTTACTCTGTGATGTATAACCAGTCAATATCTTTCCTGTATCTGTTGGTTAAAAGTATATAGGGCAGATTTTGCTCACTTTTGTTCACTTTATTCTGCTGGGCAGTACTATTATGGCAATAATAAATCTATATACTTGGGTATAACCCGAGCTTTTCAGAACATTTTTTTTTATGCTGAAAAAGCCCCCCTCGGCTTATACTTGACTGAGGTAACCCCCCCCCCCCCCCCAAAAAAAACAAAAACCTGCAATGCTCACCTCCCAGCTGGCGTCTGTGTCCCTGGAGCGATGGTCTGCCCGGCGGTGTGGCAAGCTGCTTGAGAATTCTCTGTCGGCTTTGAATTCCCCCGCCATCAGCACTGTGTAAGTAAGCTCTGTGATTTGGACCGAGTGCCGGCCAATCACAGCCAGCACTCGATTATTCACAGCCATTCATTGAATGGCTGTGATTGGTTTATTGAGCACCCGCTGTGATTGGCTGGTGCTCGATCCAATCACAGCGCTTACTTACACAGTGCTTGCGGCGGGGAATTCAAAGCTAAGCAGGGAGAATTCTCAATCAGCTTGATGCACCGCTGGGGAGATCATTGCGCCCGAAACAAAGACGCTGGCTGAGAGGTGAGTATTGTATTTTTTTTACCTGGTATATACTCGAGTATAGCTAGGCTTATACTTGAGTCAATAAGTTTTACCAGGTTTTTTTGTGGTAAAACGTATTGACTCGTCTTATACTCGGGTCGGCTAATACTCGAGTATATACAGTAATTTATTTGTTTTATTGCTTTACAGAAATTTTTTTATTTTTTTTTATGTGCTTAAAGTCGCCATATGCTGACACCCATAACTTATGTTTACATACGTCAAGGGGACTGTGTGATGCCATGATTTTTGCAGCACAAACTGTAGTTTTTATTGGTACGATTATGGGGTGCGTGCCACTTTTTGATCACTTTTGTCAATTTTCTTTCAGTAGCTGGGTCATGAAAAAATTACAATTGTGGCATTACATATATGTGTTTTTTTCTTATAACGTTCACCGATCTGGATAAGTAATGCAATATTCTAATTGTTTGGACTTTTATATGAAAAATGTGAAGTGTTTTTAATGTTTTTTATTTTTCAAAATTTTCTATTGAACTTCTTATTTATTTTTATTTTTTTAGACTTCTCTGACTATGTGATGCTGTCTAATGTAACGTTTAGACTGAATGATTATAGTTCAGAAAATCATTTTAAACTAAACTATTATTCCTCTGTAGAGGCCGGCGCTCGTAATTGTAAGTGCAGCTCTACATGTAATCAATAGCAGCTGCACTTGTAATTACAGGCACAGCGCCAATTGATTTCAATGCGAGCTGCACATGCAATTATGAGCGTCGACTACTAGACAGGGGTCGGAGCAGTGCTTCTGCACCGACCCCAATATATCTCGGTGGTCGCTTCCTGCATAACCCTTTTAAGTCTAGGTGTTTGTTACAATGTGGCCAATAAGGGCAGTGTTGGCACATGATAAAATGTTATACAAAGGTTTATAATAGGATCGTTATTACATAGGTCTACTTTGCTTTTAAGAAATTGGAAATAATAAATATATTTTAAATCCTAGCAGGTAATCCTAGGAAGAACTCAGAGGGGAACTGTCTGTATTCACATTGTTCAATAGAAAGGTTTTCTATTACCCTGAATCTATATCCGGGATGTCACAGTACAGATCTGTCATCTAATCCCCCAAATCATGAGAAACCTTCTGATCAATCACAAAGTGTTACCCCAAGAGCAAATCACGGAGGGGATAAAATGTTTCAATGTGATGAATGTGGGAAACTGTTTATTAAAAAGTCAAATGTTTTGGTACACAGAAGAATTCACACAGGGGAGAAACCGTACTCATGCTCGGAATGTGGGAAATGCTTTGCTCGTAAATTTAGCCTTGATCAACACATGAGAATTCACACAGGACAGAAGTCATTTTCATGTTTAGAATGTGGACAAAATTTTGTTCAGAAATCCTTCCTTTTCTAGACATAAAAAATTCACACTGGCGAGAAAGCAGCTGCACTTACTTGTTCTGAATGTGGCAAGTACTTTACCAAGAAATCGAGTCTTTTTAAGCATCAGAAAATTCACACGGGTGAGAGGCCATTCTCTAGTTCTGAATGTGGGAAAGCTTTTATTCAGAAATCCGGTCTTGTTGAGCATCAGAAAATTCACACAGGAGAGAAGCTACATGTATGTTTGGAATGTGGGAAAGCTTTTACCTGGAAATCAAATCTTGTAAAACATGAAAGATTTCACATAGGAGAGAAGCCGTATCCATGCTCAGAATGTGGGAAACGGTTTACGCAGAGATCAGTTCTTGTTGAACATCAGCGAATTCACACATGGAAGAAGCCATTTTTATGTTCGGAATGTGGGAAACGGTTTACACACAAATCAGATCTTATTGAACATCAGAGAATTCACACAGGGGAAAAGCCTTATCCTTGTTCCGATTGTGGGAAGTGCTTTATTACTAAAGTCAAACTCAAGGTTCATCAAAGAACTCACACTGGGGAGAAGCCATTTAAATGTTCTGAATGTGGGAAAGGCTTTACCCAGAAATCACACCTTATTAAACATCAGAGATTTCACTCAGGGGAGAAGCCATTTACCTGTTCTGTGTGTGAAAAATGCTTTTCCTTAAAATCAAGTCTTGTTCAGCACCAGAGAATTCACGGGAGGGAGAAGCTAAATTCATGATTACAATGCAGCAAAAGTTTTGCCCAGGAATGAGAACTTGTTCAGCATTCGAGAACGGACACTGGAGTTAGGCTGTTTTCATGTTCCTTAAATGGGAAATGTTTTGGGGGACAGATCAAGGTTTTTCATCCATGTTAAAGGCGTTATCCAACTTGGCTGCAGTACTCAGAACAGCCACTGTGAAAAGTACGGCATTCTGAGTAAGAGCAACTTGCTGGATCAATGCGAATGTTGAAAAGGCCATAATGCTCACATGAGAGCTGCGGCCCCTTTAATCAGCTGAATGGTAGGGGTCCGGGCCAGCAGATTAAACTGTCTCACCAATCAGATCTTGATGACCTGTCCTAAAAATAGGCCATCAATTCTTAAAAGTCAGTTCATCTATTTGCATATACCCTATCAATGTTCTAAAAGGAACTCAGATTTGCCAAATCACCAAATTATATTTAGGTCGTTTGAAGTCAATTGTCCTTTGTATGGATAGGTTCAATAGAAGATGAGCAGTTTGAGTGGCTTTGATGTCTAAAATTTCTATTGCAATATAACTTCTATCCTCCACCGTCATCTTGTTATAAGGCATGTACCTCCATTCCTTTGTCTTTCAAAACAAGGATCTCATAAGTAGAAAATAATATAATTTCCATAAAGGGATTAATAAAATATGAATATACAGTAGAACCTCAACTAACGTCATTAATCCGTCCGGAAGCAATGGACTTTAGTAGAAATCAATGTTAGTTGAGGACATTATTTTCATAGGAATTGGTTCTAGACGTTCCAAAAACACACCAAACCCCATTTAATAGAGAATAACTCTGGTCTAAAACAGGCAGACACAGCAATGTTCAGCCGGTTCTGTGCACTGTGTAGAGGGGAGGGGGAGGAGAAGGCACGCACTGATGCAGGAGTAACAGGAAGTGACTGGCGTCAGCTGTGTGACGGTTCACTGAGCGGCGCCCGGGGTCATGGAGCGGTTGGCACCCTTATCTGAGGAATGCAACTTTATTTGAGAGACCGCCGCTGCCCTGACACATCGACTTTAGTTGAAAACAGTCTTACTTAAGAGCAATGCTACTCAAGGGTTTACTGTATATAAAATATGGACATTTTGCAGAGGTGACAATAATGTTTATCTTTTTAGATATTTTTTTTACATGAAAAATTGGAAATAGAGGAGTGTTTACATTTTTGAGATTTGATACATACACAGAATGGCCACTTTATTTAGAGACATTTGCTCTTTCATAATTGGGGCTTCACTTTATGGCACATGACCCCGGACTGCATCATAAAATGAAGTGAGTTTTCAGTTGATCCATTCTGGTGTGATTCCACATGAGAATGGAAAAATCAAATGATCAGAGTGACTTGGAACAAAGCATGGTCATTGATTCTAGACTAGCCAGGGTCAATATTTTAAAAACTACTAACCATGTGGGGTTTTCTCATGCAAAGTGTACACCGAAAATGGTCTGATCAAAGAAAAACATCTCGCAAAAGGGGATCCTGTGGATGTAAACAACTTGTCCATGAAAGGCGTCAGGGGACGATGTCAAGAATCTAACATCTAGATTAGTTTAAATTATAGCAACAAGTTTTTGAATTATTATTAATTGCCGCTTTTATAACTTTAAGGGTCACATCTAGATTTGTGCAGGAGATTACAATGTCATCAACATAGAGGGGAGTGAGCTTGGACCCATTACCCATACTGATAACTGAAGTACAATCATTTCTTTTTAGGGTTTAGGCTAAGGGTTAAAATCATCAATTTGAAAATTATTAGTAATAAGGGATACTGTTGTTGCATTCCATTTGTAATACTAAACGCATTAGATTAAAAATGTTTCTAGCAGACCCTAGCACAGAGGCTTAAAATAACATTGTACTGGATGCTATTTTCTCCAGCAGGTTCTGGGGTATTCTGTAGCTTCCCAATTATGTAGTATGGCATGCGAACGCCTTGCAATAACCAGTCAGACACAAGCTATAGGTCTCGGGTCTAAAATTGGATCTGGGCGTACAACGCTCAGAGCCGCAGGTTTATTGAAACACATAATACCTGCCCTTTATGGGCGTATAACATATTACATCAATAACATATTGTATTTTCATTCGTTAGGCCATATAGAATCCCCCGCCCCTCCCCACACCCCTCTCAGGTCCAGTGTACAAGTGAGCCTTTTTCTCCTCAATATGTGGTCAGGCAAAAACTAGCTTCTTTGTCTCAGAAGTTGAGAGTGGAGAAAGGGGGCTGGGGAAACACTCAAGATTCACTTTCAGTATAGCAATGTGATTTTAACCCTTAAGAGGCTGCACTGGAACTTTACATTAGACTAATGTTATAGCACACATCCTTCACCATGCCATTGTCCAGCAACTACCATAATGAAATTATGTGGCCATTAGCCTCTACTAAGTTAAATCACTACAGCTGCGTAATACATCTAGTTTATATAAATCAATAGACATTTTACACTAATTCTCTCCTACATTTATCTATAAGGTATTCTGTTGTGTTTCTAGTTTTGTTATTTAACTTTGGCACTAAAAACTTTGCTACATAATGATTTACCTGCTATTTCCAAATTGCCCCACTGTAGTCACCTAGCAGTAACTGTTTTATTTGGGAATGGACCAGATTCAGCTCACAGGCAGTTCTAGAATATGTTTAGACATTGCGGAATACTGCAGTATTTCACAGCAAATTCCACAGCGTTTCCCTGTTAAAACAAAAAACATCAAAATCAACACCGCTAGTGCAGATTTTAACCAGGAATTGGCTGCGTATCTGCAGCTATAGCACAACCACCACCACCCCCCCCCCACCTTGTGATACATTGCACCCAGTCACCCAGCAGCCTCTAGTGAGCGTCAAGCCGCTGGTCAGGTTCTGCCACTTCCAAATTTAAAAAGATAAATCATATTTGTATACGAGGGGGATGAAACTTTACATTTCTTCCACATACTCTCCACTGATGTCACACTTCTTACATCGGTACTCCAAGTTCTGTAGGCCTTGCAAAAAGAAGGATTTTGGTTGTGCCTCATCCGTAGCAGCCATGGCATCAGAAATGGTGTGAAATTTGAACACCTTGAGGTGTTTCTGCAGGTTTGGAAGCAGATGATAGTCGGAGGGAGCTAGATCTGGTGAATAAGGTGGGTGGTCAACCAGCTGAAAGCCTAGCTCCACCAGTTTTGCAGTGTGAGCAGAGGCGTTGTCTTGCAGGAACAAGATTCCTTTGGACAGCTTGCTGCGCCTTTTGGCCTTCAGAGCTGCCTTCAATTGGTCCAAAAGTTCAATGTAATACCTTGCATTGATGTTGGAACCATTTTGAAGGTAGTCCACTAGCAGCACGCACTCCTTATCCCAGAACACGATGCATATACTGAATGGATAAAAAACGGCTCGGCGCTCGTGTAGGAAAAAAAAAACAATTCTCTATGAAGACCAGAGATACTGATCTTTGCTGTAATAGAAAGCTTCGTACAATACGTTTAGTTGCTACAACTGCGACTTTCTCAAGTACTCCATTCAGTATATGCATCTTGTTCTATATCTACCTCAACTGGGAGGCACGATTGGTGAGGCTTGCTCTCCTGTGAGTACGTCAGGATAGTGGGAAACTACCTGTTGAGTTGATCCATTTGAATTTACTACACGCTATCCAGGACTGGGAGGTGTCAGTAGGGGGACCAGCCCATCCGGTAAGGTACCCCCCTGACGCCAGGTAAGTCCTATTACATCCTTCTCCTTTCTATTTATATGGCTATATGGTGTTAAAGCTGGAGCACTGTCCCTTATATATGGTTTCTTATCCCAGAACACAGACGCCATCACCTTAGTGACTGATTTTTGCACCCTGGACTACTTTGGGCGAGGAGAACCACTGTGCCTCCACTCTTTTGACTGCTCCTTGGTTTCAGGGTCATACAAATAAATCCAGGTCTCATCTATAGTGACCAGTTGATCCAGGAAGTTCTTATCAGTCCGGAAACGCTGACAAATGGACCGGGAAGTTTTCACTCGCATGCTTTTCTGATCTGCTGTCAAACATTTGGGGACCCACTTTGCAGATCGCTTCTTCATGTTCAAATGTTCATGGATAATGACACAAACAGGTTCACCAGAAATCCCCATGATGTCTGCTATTCCTTTAGCTGAAATTGGTCGATTCTCCAGTATGAGGTTGTGCACAGCATCGACGATCTCCGGAACAACCACCTCTCTCGGTCGTCCAGGACGTTCCTCATCATTGGTGCTGAAGTGGCCCGTTTTAAATTTGGCAACCCAGTTCTTAACTGTAGAATATGAAGGGCATTGATCCCCAAATGTCTGCGACATATCACAATGAAGATCCTTCGCGGACTTTCCTTGCAGAAACTAGAATTTTATCACTCCTCTGCTCTCATTTGCTGTAAATATCGCCTTAGACTCCGCCATATTGTTTTCCCGCGTGCCTAGATCACTGTTGCCATAAGCTACAAACAAAATTTTGAAAAGATATATATATATTAAACACATAAGGCTTTCATGTGATGTAACATTCTTTACCATAGAAACAAAAAGAGAACACAAAAGCCCCTATCAGCACCCCCTGATTCTGCTGTGCTTTCAAGTAATTTATTAATTACCCCACACCAAGCTGGGTACCCATTTTACCAACCTTGGAAGGCTGAGTCAACCTTGAGCGGCTACCTGAACCACACAGGGATTGAACTCACGAACCTTCAGGTTGTAAGCGAGCGCTTAGGACTGCATTTCTATTACATTATCACTCTGCGCTACATAAGGCTCTAATCACCTAACCAGCGACTCAGCTCTCCCTGGAGGCTGCCGGGTGATGGGGCATCATGTATTGCGAGTTGAGGGGAAGTGCTGTAGCTGCATAAATCGGCTGTGCATACGCAGCTGGTTCCTGCTCAGAATCCACTCTGATGGAATAGATTTTGACGTGTTTTTTAAATGCGGAATTTGCCGCAGCATTTCTGCTATGTGTGATCGGACTCTTAAAGTTGAATCCTCTTATGCAAACAAGTGGTCAATATCCACGCTATCAAGACTGAAGACTCCTGTGTCCCCAGCAGTAGCTCAACTAACTGAGCTGCTGGTTGTCTCTGGCCAGTTCCTTTCTTAATAGTTTTAGTCTTGTGTGTTAGAATATTATGGGGCACATTTACTATTTAACACTCACCAGTAGTCTACACAAATTGTGCCAAAATCTTGGCCCTAATTTTGGCAAAAACTAATATCTGCTGTAAAGTTAGACTGGACAGTCTAAAGATATGCCATATTCATCATCCAGAATAAGCCACTGCATTAAACCTGGTGCATTGTAAGTGTATAGTCTAAGGGCTCTCTCACACGAGCGATTTCCGTGTACAGTTCTCCCACTCGGGAGATCCCCATACACGATCTTGGCGTGTATGCTACTATCTTTTCGCACACGCGTTTTGCATGCTGTGTGCGAGAGGCTCAATTGAAAGTCAATGTAAGATTGGTACTGCGTAATACATGATGGTACTGCGTAATACCCTTGTGTGAGAGAGATCTGCGTTCGCACTGTCTAGTTATTAGACCATATTTGTAAATTTGCCCCTTGATTTTGCTACCAGAATGTAACACAAGCAAAATGCAGCCAAATACAATGTTGGTGCTTCAACTATCGTGTCAAAATGGACATCACATTCCTTGCGAATAGGCTATAACTAGAGATGAGCGAGCATGCTCGGTAAGGTCAGTTACTCGAGCGAGTATCACTCTTCTTGAGTAACTGCCTTCTCGTCCGAGCGTGCTCGTGGGGGCGGCAGGGGTGAGGGTCTCCCTCACTCTCCCCTCCGCTCTCCCCTGCGGCCCCCACTGCCCCCCCGAGCACACTCGGACGAGAAGGAAGCAAGCGATGCTTGCTCGAGTAACTGACCTTACCGAGCGTGCTCGCTCATCTCTAGCTATAACGGCAGTCAATCAGTTTGAGTGCCATTGCTGTCTCAGACCACTTTCACACAGCCGTGGAAATTGTGTGACATTTGTACATTGCAGGACACACAAATATGAAAAATCGCGGCATGTCTTATGGAACACTTCGCCCATTGTTTTCAGTGGGACAGGAAAACAGATCGCAAGGCAAGCGATGTGCACGCAACTGTGATGCGAGGTTTCCCATTGAAAACAACGGGAAACACCTGCCGATCCTCTGACACGGCTGAAAGCCATGCCAAAGGATCGCAACCTCACCGAACCGATAGAAAAAAACTCCCCGCATCCACTGGCACATCGCGCTTGGCTGTATGTTGGAAGTCTAAGAGAAACACAAAGGCAAGATTCCTGTGGGCAAAACAGCGCAAAAATTGAATTACTAAACAGTGGAAAAACATTGTTTGAACAGATAAATCCAGATTGCTGTTGCTGCGTGCTAATGCGATTTTTGTGCGATGCGTTTTTAACATTAGAAAGTCATATTGACATTCGCGGTAAAAAAAAACACAAGCGTGGAAGAGCCCTGACACCTCATGAGTCCAGTATTCCTGCAGAACAATTACAATACCGAATTTATGCACTTCTGAAGGCTAAAGGAGGTCCAACGCACTACTAGTTGGGGGCAAAACCGCTGCGTTTGCAGTGCAATGCAACACAAATGAGATTTGCCAAAAAGCTGTTCTCACAGGACGGATTTTTTCCGCACAGCCGCAGTGCGGAAATGCAACTCCAGTGCGGTTTTAAAAGATGCAGCATGTTCATTCTACGGTCAGCTTCTGTCCACTGTGTGAAATCCCAATGGTTTCTGCAGTAAAGCATTTCTCTAGATGCTGTGAACTGCAGTAAAGACAAGATGGCTGCCCCGTAGTCGTGTGCAGACAATAGAATAAAAAGAAAATCTATAATCAGAAAATAAAAATAAAAAACAAAAAGAGAAAAATGGAATATGTTTCGCTATCTGGTGAAAAGAACACAGATGATAGATTTCCTTCAAGGCTTCCCTGAACCATCAATTTTTCGGTGATTCCCCTCTCCCCACCACAACCCCAAAAATGGATTTAAAAAATGTCAATTGGTGTGTTTTGGGTGGTGACCTTTTGTCTATTTATATTTAGCATGCATTTTTTTATGCCACTATTCATGGAGAAATCTAAGCAAAAACATCTAAAAAAAAAAAGCCAAAAAATAGACACTGACCCAAAAACCGCCAATCCAAAATGCGCTATTTGTATCATGTTTACTGTTTCCATGCTGAGCTTTGCAGCTAAGCTCGCGGTCCTCTGCTGCGGCTGTGACAGCCACGGTTGGGATTCCCTCCATCCCTGCAGTGATGCGAGGCTGTTTTCACATAAAAAACCTCGCATCCACTGGTTTCACATGGTGGGGAGCACAATATCAGGCCGTGACTCACGTATTGTGCTCGCCCGTGTGAAGGAGCCCTAACCTGGGTATCTCCTGTATATTATGTATGTACAGCTGCTGTATATAGTGATATACCAGGTTACCCCAGCATGGTCCATATCACTATATACAGAGGATGTCTAGCTTATACCAGTAGTACATATATAAATATATAGAGGAGATACCCAGGTTATACCACCATGCTCCATATCAGTATATACAGAGAAAATATAACTTATACCAGCTGTACATATATAATTATAAACAGGAGATACCCAGGTTACACCAGCATGCTCCATATCAGTATATACAGGGGATATATAACTTATACCAGCTGTACATATATAATTATATGCAGGAGATACCGAGGTTATACCAGCATGCTCCATATCAGTATATACAGTGGATATATAACTTATACCAGCTGTACATATATAATTATATGCAGGAGATACCCAGGTTACCTCAGCATGCTCCATATCAGTATGTACAGGGGATATATAACTTATACCAGCTGTACATATATAATTATAAAGACATGCACCCCCTAACATAAAAACATAGTAACATAGTATGTAAGGCCGAATGAAGACATTGTCCATCTAGTCCAGCCTGCCTATCCTACTGTGTTGATCCAGAGGAAGGCAAAAAACCCCAAGGCCAGAAGCCAATTAGCCCTTTTGGGGGAAAAATTCCTTCCCGACTCCCTAATGGCAATCAGACTGTTCCCTGGATCAACCCCTAATAGTTCCTACCTGCCTATATACCAGGATTGACACTTAATCTAATATTTATATCCTGTAATATCCTTCTCCAGAAAGACATCAAGTCCCCTTTTAAACTCCTCTATGGATTTTGCCATCACCACTTCCTCCGGTAGAGAGTTCCACAGTCTCACTGCTCTTACAGTAAAGAACCCCTTTCTGTGTTGGTGATGAAACCTACATTCCTCTAATCGTAGCGGATGTCCTCTTGTTACCGTCGTGGTCCTGGGTGTAAACAGATCGCGGGAGAGATCCATGTGTTGTCCCCTCATGTACTTATACATGGTTATTTGGTCGCCTCTTAACCTTCTTTTTTCTAGAGTAAATAGTCCCAATTTGGATAGCCGTTCTGGGTATTCCAGTCCCGTCATTCCATGTATTAGTTTAGTTGCCCTTCTTTGAACCCCCTCAAGCACTGTGACATCTTTCCTGAGCACCGGTGTCCAGAATTGTACGCAGTATTCCATGTGAGGTCTGACAAGTGCCTTATATAATGGAAGGATAATGTTCTCGTCCTTCGCCCCTATACCTCTTTTGATGCACCCCAGGACTTTGTTTGCCTTTGCAGCGGCTGACTGGCATTGGTTACTCCAATTTAGTCTATTATCCACTAATACCCCCAGATCCTTTTCCATATCACTTTTCCCTAGTGGTACCCCATTAAGTGAGTATTTGTGACATCCGTTCCTCCTGCCCATGTGCATAGTCTTACATTTTTCAACATTGAACTTCATTTGCCATTTTTCTGCCCATGTCCCCATCTTATCCAGGTCCGTTTGTAGCCGCACATTGTCCTCCGTTGCATTAATTATATTGTATAATTTTGTGTCATCTGCAAATATTGATATTTTGCTGTGCAGCCCCTCTATCAGGTCATTAATAAATATGTTGAACAGAGTGGGGCCTAATACTGAACCCTGTGGCACCCCGCTAGCGACTGTGGTCCAATCAGAGTACGAACCATTTATTACCACCCTCTGCTTTCTATCGTTGAGCCAATTTTTTACCCACTTACACACGTTTTCGCCCAGTCCGTGCTGTCTCATTTTGTATATTAGCCTATTATGTGGCACGGTGTCAAAGGCTTTAGAGAAGTCCATATAGACGAGATCAATAGATTCTCCCTGGTCCAACTTAGAGCTTACTTCATCGTAGAAACTGATCAGATTTGTCTGACATGAGCGACCCTTCATGAATCCATGCTGGTGAGGAGTTATTCCCTTAATCTCCTTGAGGTACTCATTGATGGCATCTCTCAGAATCCCCTCGAAAATTTTTCCCGTTACTGAAGTGAGACTTACTGGCCTGTAGTTACCAGGCTCACTTTTGCTCCCTTTTTTGTAAATTGGAACCACGTTGGCAATGCGCCAGTCCAATGGTACTACTCCGGTCTTGATAGTGTCTACAAATATTAGGTATAGCGGCCTGGCTATCTCGTCACTTAGTTCCTTTAGTATCCTTGGGTGTAATCCATCTGGGCCCGGTGATTTATCAATTTTAGTTTTCTTTAGACGCTTCCGCACCTCCTCCTGCGTTAGGTATGAGATATTTTGTGAGGGGTTCGTTTTATTCCCCTGCATCTCGTGTGGCATTTCCTTTTCTTTGGTGAACACACTTGAGAAGAAACTGTTTAGTAGATTTGCTTTCCCTTCGTCATCATCAATGATTTCTCCTGCATTGTTTTTTAAAGGACCAGCGCTCTCCCTGCAAATCCTTTTGCTGTTTATGTAGTTGAAAAATAGCTTCGGGTTGTTTTTGCTCTCTTTGGCGATCCGTCTTTCTGCTTCCTCCTTGGCAGTTTTGATCGTATCTTTGCATATTTTGTTTTTTTCCCTGTACGATTTTAGCGCTTCTTCGCTGCCTTGTTGCTTTAGTAGTTTGAACGCTTTCTTCTTTTCGTTTATTGCCCCTCGTACCGTCTTGTCGAGCCACATTGGTTTCCTTTTAGCTGAGTTTCTTTTATTTTTAAAGGGAATGAACTGCTCACATGAAGCGATTAGGATCCTTTTGAACTTTTCCCATTTTTCCTCCGTACTGATATTTTTGAGGACGTTGTCCCAATTAATGTTACCGATAGTAGTTCTAAGCTCCTCAAATTTTGCTTTACTAAAGTTTAGTTTCTTTGTCTCTCCCTGATAAGGCTTCCTATTGATTGACAGCTGGAAGTTGATTATATTGTGGTCGCTATTCCCCAAGTGCCCCTCAACCTGCACCCCCCTTATACGTTCCGGTTTGTTAGTTAGTACTAGGTCCAGAGTGGCCCTCCCTCTTGTTGGTTCCTGCACAAGTTGGTTCAGGTAATTGTCTTTAATTACTCTCAAGAACTTATCACCCCTGTGAGATTTGCAGGTTTCGTTCTCCCATGTTATATCTGGGTAATTAAAGTCTCCCATGATAATTACTTTGTTTCGTTTTGACACCTCTTCTATCTGCCTTAGTAGTAAGTCTTCAGTTTTTTCTGTTGCTTTTGGTGGTCGATAGAAGACCCCTATCAGGATTTTGTTATTTTTTCCTCCCTGTATTTCTACCCACAGAGATTCCACCTGGTCGTCTCCTACCCCTATATCCTCCCGTAGCCTCGGCTTCAAGTTCGTTTTGACGTACAGACATACCCCTCCCCCTTTCTGGTTCCTTCGGTCTCTTCTGAAGAGATTGTACCCCTGCAAATTCACCGCCCAATCGCACTTATCATCAAGCCATGTTTCAGTAATTCCGACTATATCATAGCTTACATCAGTCATTCTCGCTTCAAGCTCGCCCACTTTACCGATCAGACTTCGTGCATTCGTGATCATACAACTTATATCATTTTTTTTGTTTTTTAAATTTGTTTTGTTGCTATTCGTACTTATGGCTGATCTATCAGTTCTAACTGTACTAACCCCACCCCCTGCTCGTCCCCCATTCCCTTTGCTAGGACCCAGATTGCTAATTACACTGGCTACCTGACTATTTCTCATTTTACCCTCCCCCCCAGTCCCTAGTTTAAACACTCCTCCAGCCTTCTAGCCATCTTTTCCCCCAGCACAGCTGCACCCTCCCCATTAAGATGCAGCCCGTCCCTACGGTAGAGCCTGTAGCCGACCGCAAAGTCAGCCCAGTTCTCCAGGAACCCAAATCCCTCCTTCTTACACCAACTCCGGAGCCACTTGTTTACCTCCCTAAGGTCCTGCTGCCTTTCTAGTGTGGCTTTAGGTACAGGTAGTATTTCCGAGAAAACTACCCTGGAGGTCCTCGCCCTGAGCTTGGACCCTAAGTCCCTGAAATCATTTTTGAGGGCCCTCCATTGACCTCTAACTTGTTCATTGGTGCCAACGTGCACCATGACTGCTGGATCCTCACCAGCCCCTCCCAGTAATCTGTCAATCCGATCCGCGATGTGTCGAACTCGAGCGCCAGGAAGACAACACACCGTTCGACGATCCCGGTCTTTATGGCAGATTGCCCTCTCTGTCCCCCTAATAATTGAGTCCCCCAACACTAGAACCTGTCTAGCCTGCCCTGCGCTCCCCGTCCCCGTCTCACTGGAGCAGTCATCCCCCTGGCGTTCAGAGGGCGTGTCGTGCTGCAGCGGTGCTGGCTCTGTAATGGCATCCCCCTCATCTGCCAATCTTGCAAACTTGTTGGGTTGTGCCAGTTCAGGACTAGCCTCCCTGGTTCTCTTCCCTCTATCCCTCCTTCTTTCTGTCACCCAGCTGACTGCCTGCTCCCCCTGCTCTTCCGTACTACCATCCGCCCCCGCCTCTACCCCAGCGAGTGCCTGCTCAGTGAGCACCAAACTCCTTTCCATGATGTCAATGGCTCTCAGTGTTGCCAGTTGCCCATTTAGATCCAGAATTTGGGCTTCTAAATTTGCGACGTGCACGCATCTTGCGCAACAGTATGCACCCTCGATCGGCTGATCAAGGACCGCATACATTGCACAAGTAGCACACCGGATGGCATTGCCAGGCATGGAGCTCATCCTAATGGGGATCTACAATTTACTTGTTGAAGTAGTGAAGATAGACTTGCTCACACTCCGCTGACCCGCTGCTGCAACCGCTGACCCGCTGCCGCAACCGCTGACCCGCTGCCGCAACCGTTGACCCTGTATATAGTGATGCTGATATATCCTGGATAAGTCCTGTACATAATTATATGTACAGCTGGTATAATGTATACCACCTAAACATACAAGATTACATGCAGTACATGGTACATACCTTGTTGTACTGCATTAACTGCTCCTCTGCTCTCATCCTCGGGTCCCGACACTGTCACTACGGGATTGGCCGGACATCCATCCTGACCCCCACACATCACACACACAACTCCGCTACATCTATCCTGATCCCCAGACATCACACACACAGCTCCGCTACATCCATCCAGACCCCTACAGCCCCACTCCATCCATCCTGATTCCAAGATATCACACATACAGCTCCGCTACATCTATCCTGATCCCCAGACATCACACACACATCTCTGCTACATCCATGCTGACCCAAAACATCACACACAGCTTTGCTACATCCATCCCAACCCCCACACATCACACACACAGCTCTCCTACATCCATCCTGACCCCCACACATCACACACACAGCTTTGCTACATCCATCCTGACCCCCACACATCACACACACAGCTTTGCTACATCCATCCTGATCTCCACACATCACACAAAGCTCCTTCTGGCAGACTGGGCTGTACGGGGAAGCTCCTCTGCGGCAGTCAGTCACACATGGCTCCTGCAGCAGCTCCAATAGTAGCTTCTCCACCCGCCGCCACAGCTGACTGGCTGAGCTGTCACCACCTCACTGATAGCACCGGGGGCGTCCCGCACCTCCAGCACCCAGCTTGCTACGCCACTGGATCATGCTAATATCTAAAGCGAGCAAATCCAGTAATCTTAGTAAATCATAAATGTTTTAATAGCTCAAAATGTAAAGCTGACCACACACCTTAAATAGCCATCACCTGAATGCTCATTCGGCCCACAACTATTACTGCCGACATTTCCTACACATGTATACTTGGTTCGGCTGAGAGTGCATGTGTTCTGAATTGGGAGAAAGCTTCTGCCAGGCACCTCTGGTGCCAACCTATCTCCCTATGAAGCAAGAGGACCGTTTATGTTGAAATGCAATAGCCAATTCCCCCCATCCCTGGCATCTGCCATCAGGGGACAGTTGGAACAGACATTGGTGTCCTCAACCAACATTAATCTAATGTGTATGGCCGTCCTAAAGGGGTTCTCTAGAATTAGAAAAATCTACTTTGTTTTTCAAAAACAGAAACAATCTTGTCCATTATCTGTATCTAGTATTGTAACTTCTTCCCAGACAAATGAATGGGACTGAACTGCAATACTGTTTCTGGTGGGAACATTTTTTAAATCCTAGAAAACCCCTAATAAATTAAGAGATTTTTGTGCTCATTTATGCAATTTTGATATAAAATTAGATGTATTGCTGTCTTTACAACACAGGGTCGCGCTACAGCAGTATCTAAAAAAGAGAAAATAAGCATACAGTATGCAGCCATATCTTCTGTACACGACCTATACTGGCTTTACTACTTGGTAATACAGACTCTGAAATTTTGGCTACACTGTCTTGGCTTGCCTGCCCTTAGGGAATCAGTCTTGTTATCTTCTTTGCCTTTGCATAGTCTCTTTATAAATTTTGCACTTTTGTTTGTACATATTCACAAGGTCTTTGGCTAATCACAATTATTTGCATCAATTAAATAGGCCCCGCGTAAAGGCTTAAACAGACTAGTGGGTTTTACTAGGATTATAGCAGATAACATGGACTGCAGGACCGGTGTCATCTGGTGTTTCTCTCTGACCTCAACTCTGCTGTTTACCTGCAGCGGTGTATTCCTAAGTGTATCCTAATCAAGTTATCAAGTAAAGTTTTAGCAGGCCCTGACCATTCCCAGGAACCTGAGGTACGTTACACATTCTGCGGCTCCTTTATTTACCGCCATGGGTCATTCCGGTGGATAACAGAATGGTGGCGTCACCTGTGACAACCTTTTCTCCTATGCATTTGTTTATTGGCCATTCCTCTCCTAGGGGGTGTCCGGAAGAGGCCCAGTGCTGCTCTGACTGAGGCTAAATGTGTCCCTCCGGGAGGGAGCATGGTAAGTGCCGCCGTGACACGGGACCACTCTACCCTCCCAGCTCCTCAGCATATGCCCTGTGTCCGGAGTCACCCTACAGGACGCTGCACCTGCACCACATTAGGCTAATTATCCATTTAAATCAGGGTGGGGTGATTCCAATGTGAACAGGCAGTTCCTACAGAAATACGCTCAGTATTTGTGCAGGCACACAGGCAAAATACACTCATTCACTGCACACTAGAAATTGCATAGCAGTGTATTGTGATATATGCTCGTCTGTTTAAGCCCTAACTCTGTATGGCATGTACTTCTAGTCCTCATGGTGTAAGGCTGTCTCTCAGACTCAGCAATTCTGCGGGTCAATGACTGAAACTACTACAGCTTGACACTTCAGACGGACCAGATTCTTTGGTTCCAATCAGGAGGCTCCATGTATTCTTTAGCAGCTCACACGTACAAGCCGCCCTCAACCTCGCAGTAGGCAGAGGGATTCTTTCTGGCTCAAAACCTTGCAAAGACCTCATGCTTGTTTGCACACTGCACCACCATGGCAACACCGCAACGTATGTGCCACACTCCACCTTTTATATTCAAACAGGAGCCATCTTGTAGAACAAGATGTATCCGACCATTTGTCCATTAGACACATGCGCTCCAACCAGCATGGTGATCTGGTCATGTATTCTTTCCAATGGCCCTCATGTATGGGACTGAGACTACATATAAAATATTCACATAGGCAATAACAGAGACCTTTACCTATATAACTTACATAATACACATTACCAATGCACGTCATGGCTGCCGGCTGCACCCAGTGTGAGCCCTGTGAATCTGCTGATGTCATAAGCACATCATATATATCAGTGCAGACTTCAGAGCGCGGCTTGTGTCATATTAAACTTCTCTACATCTCAGGAGTCTTACTACCAGGAATAATGCTCCTGGGATCCTTCTGGTTGAGATGGAGATGAAGCTCCGTTAATCAGGCCATTTTACTGCTAACTTTCCTTGGGCCCGATAATGGCTTTCAGTGCCGTGAACTGTGCCAACTCTCCTCTAGGCCCGGACTCCGTGGAATATTTAGTGGCTCTGGTGCCCGCGATTAGGCCTCTGCTCTGAATTAAGCCTTTACTTTCCCGCTTAAATCAGCGGCTCTCTGCTTTCCCTCTTCTGACTCTTCTACCAGACAAGGGCTCACAGCTTGTAGACAGGCCTCGGCTGCTATTCCGCTTCTCCACTTTCTTGCGGAACTGCATCCCAAACGCCGCCTCAATCCTCTCACCGCTCTCCTCCATCTCCAAACGACTCTGCCGGCAGCTTACTGACTAACTCAGCCTGACTCTCTCTCTCTAAAGAACCCGACTGCTTCTCTCACTGTAAACTGCTGACTGAACTGGACTCACTAACAGCCCCGACGATGGCTGACTGACGAATCTCCTACGCTACTCTCTCACTATCCCCGCAGACTGTCTACGGCAAACTCACTACGCACTCCACTGCTCTAACTGGACTCACTTCTCTAATGGCTGTCTACACTGACTGTAAACTCTTGACTGAACTGACCTGTCTCTCTCATCTCCTCCTGTGACTAAGGCCGCATGCACACGGCAGAGCCAGGTTCTGCAGGTTGAATCCCGCAGTGGAATCTGGCCCTGACTGCGGCCGGCGACCCTGCGTACCTGTCGATGCCTTCTTTTTCTGCCCTGATGATGGTCTGGACAGCTCGCCATTGCATATGCACAGTTCAGAGTCCCCTGCGCCATCGCTAGGCTGCAGGTCGGATGGCTTCCATTGACTTCAGTGGAAGCCGTCTGTGTGGGGCCCCCACAAAAATGGAGCATGTTGCGATTTTTCATCAGCAAGCAGAAACCGCAATTGGTTTTCCGCTCGTGTGCAGGAAGAATCACTTTGCCATAGCATGCTATGGGCAGTATTTGCTGCAGAATCCAGTAGCAGATGCCCGCTGTGGATTCTGCAATTCAAATCCGCCCGTGTGTGTGAGGCCTAACTGACACAAACTTCCTACGGACTTGAAATTATCTTCCCACACGGCTCTGGCGCTGCTAAGCAAGCAGCGTGCCAATCACAGAAGCCTTCGCTCCTGTCACTCCATGGTTCGGCAACCTATCAGGATGCTCAGCTCATCTGTGCTGCTGCCCTATCAGAGCTGAATCTGCAAGCAACCAATGAGAATTAACTGATTGCCAGGCAGACTATTAATAAGCTCAGCTGCAGGGCAGGTTAACCCCTGCTTGCCCTGCAGAAATTGAACGCCACTAAAAAATGGCAATGGTGCTTTTGTAGGACCCATTTATGGAACGATCTACCATTCCAGAGGCTGAGGAAGAGGCTATGTCCCCGAAACGCGTTATGTGCTGCTTGTTTTATTGAATAATGAGGAGTCAGATGCATGAACTTTGTCTTGAATATCATTTCTGAAAGGGGCAGCACCAGAAACCCAGTTCCGATTTCCTCCTTGCCTCCAATTTCTTAGTATGTTTTCCAAGCCTCATTTCAGGTTTGCAAAAGCATTGAGATACTAAGACATAAGAAAGACCCCTCAAAAGACCCCATTTTCGAAACTACACCCTCAAGGAATTCATTTAGGGTGTAATGAGTGGTTTGACCCCACAGGTGTTGTAGAATTGATCTTTGAAAATTAATATTACAATTTTTCCAAAAACATGTAGGTTTAGCCCTAAATTTTTTACTTCCATGAGGGCCAAAAAGTGCTTCACAATTTGTTACTCAATTTTTCCCACAAACAAGAACGCTCCATATGTGAATGTAACCTGCTGTCTGGACACATGGCCGGGCTCAAAAAGTAAGGCTCTAAATAGCTTCTGGAGTGCAGATTTTGCCGAAATAATTTTTAGATGCCCTATGGGAATCCCTCAGGATATGTAGATTAAGGGCTCCTGCTCACGGGCGGATATTTGCTGTGGAATCGACGGTTGGAGTCCGCACCACGAATCCGCAGCAAATACTGCTTATTACTTCCCATGGAGATCCACTGCTTCCTACCCATGAGCGGAAATCAATTCGATTTCTGCTCGCAGAGGAAAAATCGCAGCATGCTCTGTTTTCTTGCGGATTCCACGCGGACGTCTTTCATTGAAACTAATGGAAGCCGTTCGACCCCCACCCTGTATGCAGTGAACATTGTGGAACGGTTGCGGATTCCATGCCATCGCCTAGCGACAGCGTGGGGAAAAAATTTTGAAAAAAAATCTGTACTGTGCATGCGTGACGGCGAGCTGCCGCGTCCATCCGTAGTACAGAAAAGACGGCTGAATGACAGTTCCCAATGCTCAGCACTCACAGTCTCTATTTCCAGCAAGCAGCATGTTGTAGATCATAGCTCTGTACTCAGCGCTGACCAGGAGGCTCCGTGGCTTAAACACAACACAATACTTTCAGCTGCACAGAACCCCTTCAGCACACAGTCCAGGGATACCACGGGGCACACAAATTAAACTTTTGCTCAGAGCTCATGTACTGCTGGCACACTCCACTGCTGTGACCAACACAATTTTAGAAAGTACACCCCTCAAGAAATTTATCGCCGTGTGATAATGGGCAAATATAGGGTTATTCTTCATGTACACACAGGGCAGCTTAATCTCAAATGCCATCTGAAAAGTTAGGTATGCTTTAACATCTCATGACTCCACTTTGACAGCATCAAAGATAGCACTAGATGTCACCCGAGCTCAGAAATGAATGTATTATATATTGCAGAAGGACAGTACACAGAATGGCCTGCATGGTGCTGTAGACAGGCATTCAGGTACTAGGAGTGCCCCCTGCTGCACTCAAGGAGAAGAGGCCGCTACAGGAGCTGCAAAGCCTGAGGTCCATGCTGGGCCCATCCTAAGTCTGAAAGGGAATGATGCCCCCTAGACGTCTTTGCTGGGTTACGTGACAGAGACCTATACAGTGTTTTTAGACTGTGTAAAAGTTGGCTATGTGCAATAAAGCAGGCCGAAGCCAGCATCTGAAGCAAACCCAGTTTTCCGGAGTTTATCTGAGTGTGGCGCAATCCATTTCTGCGATGTGCGAGATTTTTATCTTCCCTATGGAGCCTTCTTTTTATCGCATCACAACGCAGCAAATGCGCTGCAATGTAATTTTAACATTAGAAAGTCCTATTGACTTTTGCGATAAAAATTGCATGATTTTACCACGGGCGGCAGTGATACAAGATTATTCTAAAACAAAGCATCGCTGACACTCATAAATCGCGGGGACAAAGACGCGATTTTGCGATTGCCCCTGTAACTGAAACTAGCCTTAAACTTTATTTAACTTTTTTGATGCTATTTTTCAGTCCCTTAAAGGGACTTGTAGATGCAATTGTTTGATTGTTAGGGTAGTGCACTGCATTATTTGTGTTCATTTTACTAAGTCTATGACAGCCTATTAGACTCTAATAGGCTAAGTTACATGGCAGACATAGAGACCTTTTTTAGGCTTCTGGCTGCCATGGGAACACATTGATTCCTTGGAATTACACTGCAGAGTGCCGATGGGTGACAAAAGGAGCCCTGTCCCACTGTCATCTGCTTAAATGCTATAGTTACTATTGATTGTGGCATGTAAAGTGCTAAACTGTGAAGATGTGTAGTTTCTCCACTACTGGTGGTTAGAGCAGGAGCCTGGCTGTTAGTAGTCAGGCAATCCATCACCTTAAGAGTTTAAAGTTAATTAGTGAGGTCATTAAAACGGCATGTTGGCTGTCACTAAGGGGTTAAATAAAAGCACATTTACACATTTGTCACAGTTTTGCCATGATTTTCACAAAATGCATGAAAACGAATATACCATAAAAAGACTAATCAAGTCAACTGGGTGCAAACACAACTCATGGATGGGAGTGGCTATGTTTTTGTGGTACACTACTACTTGATTTTAGGAGAAAACACTGGGGAACTTCACCTATTTTTGAGAACACAACATGGACATCCAATGGAAATAAAGAAACGGACACAAAGATATAAGTGGAGAAAAAGAAGAAGATTTTATTTATAGTTGTGGGAAATGGTAGATTTTATGACGGGGAATTTTGAGGCCGAGTTGATGCTGAGGAAGGCGAAAACCCTTTAACCCATTCCCGCTGCAGGGCATAAGTTTACGTCCTGGGAGCGGGGTACTTCCCGCAACAGGGCGTAAACTTACGTCCTGGAGATAGCGCTGGATCATATGTGATCCAGCGCTATCCCGCAGCGGGAGCCGGCTGTCAGTCACAGCCGGCGTCTCGCTGCAGCAGCGGGGGGACATCGGAGATGCGCCCGCCACTGTTAACCCCTTCCCTGCCGCGATCTAAGTAGATCGCGGCAGGGAAAGAGTTCACAGCGGGAGCGCGGCTCCCTCTGTGTCTCCGGCCGGAACTCGCGATGTCATCGCGAGAGCCCGGCCTGTCGCCATGGCAACAGGATGCCAGACACTGGCGTCCTGTATTGCCTATGCCTGAGATCGCTGTATGAGCGATAAGGCATGGGAGAGCAGTAGCTCTGCCATGCCTTATGACAGCGATCATCAGGGCAGTAATTAAAGTCCCTCAGAGGGACACAAACAGTGTAAAAAAAAGAAAGATTTAAAAAATGAATTAAAAAAAATGTAAAAAAAAAAGTAAAAAACCATTTTTTATGCTTTTTCTCAGATTAGCATAAAAAAAGGTAAAAAAAACAACAAAACCCACATATTTGGTATTGTCGCGTCCGTAACGATGCGTACAATAAGTTGCACATGCTTTTGACTGTGCACCGAAAAAAACGCTAAAAAAAAAGCTAAAAAACTGAAGCAAAATGCTCATTTTTAGCATTTTGCCTCACTAAAAACGCAATAAAAGTGATCAAAAAAGTCGTATGTACGCCAAAATGGTACCAATAAAATCTACAGCTCGTTTCGCAAAAAATAAGCCCTCATAGAGCTCTGTACATCAAAAAATAAAAAAGTTACGTGACTTTGAATGCAGCAATTTAGAATAGAAAAAAGATTTCCAAAAAAAAGGGTTTTTATTGCAGAAAAGTGGGAAAACCTAAAAAAAATGTTAGAATTTTGGTATCGTTGTAACCGTACCGGTCTGCAGAAAAAATGGAAAGTCTCATTTATGCTGCATGATTAACGGTGTAAAAAAAAAATTAAAAAATCTATGGCAGAATTGATGCGTTTTCTCTCTCTGCTATCATTAAAAAAAAAAAAAATTTTACAATATAGTCTATGTACCCAAAATTGGCATCGATAAAAACTACAGTTCGCCACGCAAAAAACAAGCCCTTATACGGCCGCGTCCACGGAAAAATAAAAAAGTTATGGCTTTTGAAAAATGGAGATGGAAAAATACCAAAAAATCGCTTGGTCCTCAACGCCAAAATAGGCCATGTCATGAAGGGGTTAAAGGGATTCTGTCAGCAGGTTCATGAAATTTAACTCAGAGCTTAGTTTCGAGGGATGGAGCCGGACTGTGCTGGCCTCTACCTGCCCACATCATGTAGACAGACAGCTCTCTGCTCTTTTGTGTATAAGGAGGGAGCTGTCACTCTTCATGCTGTGGGTGGGGAGAGGCCTTCAAGGCCCGCCTCCATGACTCGGAGCTCAGCTATGAGTTAAACTTTATGAACTTGGTGACAAAATCCCTTCATGAAGAAAGAGCCAATTATCCTCATGTAAAGGAGGAAAATTCCTTCCTGACCCCAAATATGGGGATCGGAACAAGTCCCAGGATCAAAGCCGACATTAACCTATCTGACTTTCTAAAATGTATTACTATTATTTTCATACATATAAATATATGAATGTCTTATTACTGTTTACTGAATTTTACTATTTACTGCATGTTTGTGTGAAATATAAAGTGTATTAAACTAAACCTATTTATAGACTATGTTGATCCAAAGGAAGGCGAAAACGCCCTTGAGGAAAGAGCCAATTATCCTGTTTTAAGGGGGAAAAATTCCTTCCTGACCCCAAATATGGCGACCAGAATAAATCTCAGGATCAAACGCCAGCAGCTTACCTCCCTGGTATGTGTGACATCAGCTAAAGTTTTTGTTTCTGTTTAGGTCTATGTTATTTATGTGGCTGTTTCCTTATAAATTAAACCTAACCCTATTTAAGGCTGTGAGTTGATCTAGAGGAAGGCAAAAACCTGCCTGAGGTATGAACCAATTGTCCCCAAATTTGGCGATCAGAACAAGTCCCGGGATCAAAGCCGATATCTAACCTATCTGGGTGTACTTGTGTCTATGTATGTGTTTGTGTCTACACTTGTGTCTAATTTTCATGCATGTGGTGTGTGCTACTTACCCAGCCGGTACTGGGGTCTTACTAGAAGCCAGGAGTTCAGGGATAATAGTCACTCAGGCTATTTTTCCTGAACTCGCCAGTTGCTAATCAAGACAGGCCGCTCCTGGGGGTGTAGAGGGTCTTCAGGAGAGGATGGTGTCTGATGCCAGCCGGATGATATCAAGGTGTAGGGCAGCATGATGGTCATACGCAACATACAGGATGGAGAGAGGATGTTGTTGTTGTCTACAGCAGCAGAGTCGTGGGTTCAGGAGACAGTTGGTGCGGCCCATGCCTACAAGACATAAAAGAGAATTGTCAGTTCTCCCAGATGTGGATACAAACAAGTGAACTACGGTAACATGACAACATATGTCTATATTATGAGTTATTAGGGGCTTTGTGATTTTGGGAACCATAATGGAGGCCACATTGCTTGTCGAACAGATTTACCAAACTCAGGAGAGAATTACTCAAGGGGGGGAATTTACAAAGCATTTTATGCCAGATTCTGGTGTTAAAAAGTCTCAACAGTTTTGTCTTCTGATCTGGCTCATACTATATACCTGAAAGGGGTCATAACTCGTTCAGGAGGAGGCATGGTTGCCCTAGACCAGTGGTGGCGAACCTATGGCACGCGTGCCAGAGGTGGCACGCAGAGCCCTCCCTGCTGGCACGCGTCGCCATCGGCCACTCATCACCACCTTAGTGAATGCCTGCAGGGGCCGCGGCTCCCCTGCTGACATTCACTCAGCGCTGCTTTCTGTGCTGATCCCGGCGCACACTGTGAGTCAGTGTGCAGCTAGGATCCTTCTCCCCCGTCCCCCGACGTCTCCTACTTTGGTTCCGCAAGAGCAGGGGGAGAAGGCATCCAACAGCAGCACACTGCCTTCAGTATGCACCTGGGATCAGGCAGGAGAGGAGCGGCGCTCCCGCGAGGAGGAGGGGTACGTATGTGGGGGAGGGGGTGGGCATTCTGACAGCTGGGAGAATCGCTGGGGGGGAGGGGGAGCATTCTGACTGCTGGGAAAATCGCTGGGGGGGAGGCGGGGCATTCTGACTGCTGGGAAAATCGCTGGGGGGGGAATTCTGACTGCTGGGAAAATCGCTGGGGGGGGGGGCATTGTGACTGCTGGGAAAATCGCTGGGGGGGGAGGGGGGGCATTGTGACTGCTGGGAAAATCGCTGGGGGGGAAGACTTTAGGACTGCTGGGGGAACTGTTGGGGGGTGAGGCATTAGTACTGCTGGGGGAACCGCTGGGGGGAAGGCATTATGACTGCTGAGGGGACCGCTGAGGGGGGCGCATTATCATTTCTGGGGGAACCGCTTGAGGGGAGGGGGGCATTATTGCTGGCAGACAGCTGGGGGTGGCATTGTGACTGCTGGTGGACCACTGGGGGGGGGGGGGTAATATGACTGCTGTGGGAACCACTGGGGGGGAAGCGGGCATTATT
Organism: Eleutherodactylus coqui; assembly: GCA_035609135.1. Classification (NCBI taxonomy): domain Eukaryota; kingdom Metazoa; phylum Chordata; class Amphibia; order Anura; family Eleutherodactylidae; genus Eleutherodactylus; species Eleutherodactylus coqui. Next base: position 103,933,366 of record CM069417.1, on the reverse strand, counting down.
ACTGCTGGGGGACCGCTGGGGTATGTCACTATTACCACTGGAGGGTGGGTAGGGGGAGGTGTCACTATTATCGCTAGGAGGGCCACTATTACCACTGGAGTATGTTTACATGTGGCAGAAACTGGCAGGGCTGTTTCAAAATAGACAGGGTGCAGATTTTGACTGCTTTTTGGATGCAGAAATGCTGCAGAATTTTCCACATCCAAAAAGCAGTCAGAATCTGCACCCTGTCTATTTTTAAGCAGCCCTGTCCTTTTTAGAATGACGGGGGTAAAATCATGTCGTGATAAGCCCCGCCCCCTGACATGTTGGCACTTTGCGATACATAAGTTGGTTTTGGGTTGCAGTTTGGGCACTCGGTCTCTGAAAGGTTCGCCATCACTGCCCTAGACCGACACATTTATAATTTATGCAAGAGATGTATGCCAGATCAGACCTCGTATACATGTCTGTATAAGCACACAGAGGAGCGAGTTGCACATAATATATACAGATGTATGTGCCTCCTCATATATTAGCTGCATCTTAAATAATATTAAGACTAGCATTTGGTTTTAATATATTTTCCTCAAAGTCTTTTGTTGTTTCAGAGGAAATGTTTTTGATATGAAACTTTCTACAATATGTGAAGTTGTGTTACAATTTACTGATATAATAGTAGGTGTCCCGTGTGTATAGGTATGTGTATGTATACAGATATGTGTGTATAGAGGATACTTACCAGATGGTTGTGGCCTCCTTCATCATCGGATTCTTTTCGTTATCCTAGGAAGAAGCAGAGACAAAGTAATTACAGGAGCAATAATAATAAAGCTGAGGAGGGAGAAGACTGCGGACCGGACATGGTGACATGTGGATTATTATATGACCTCCTGTGCCATCTGACACCAGAGGAACCATGATGGTGAACACAGAGTTCCGACTGAAGAACATCATCCCTAGAGGAGGAAGATCTTACCGGGTCCAGCTTGGAGAAGTGAACGAGAATCCATCCATGGGATGAAAGGGTGGTCCATCCACCGGCCACTGCAGGTCTAGATTCTCTAGAACTCTCTGGAACGGCTTGAATGGCGGCCGCGCTCTCTTTAGTTCCAGGTCCTCCCACTCTATGGCGGTAAAGAAAGGGTGACCTCTGATGTTCTTATACACACCCAACCTCTTCTCAGGAGTCTTACGCAGCAGTCTCTCCAGAAGATGCTTCAGGTCAGCATCCAGCCAAGATGGAAACTTTGGCTCCTTTCTGGTGATGGCTTTGATGACCTTTCTCCTGATGGGGCCATGGTAGAAAGGGGACTGTCCTGCCGCCATCCAGGATACGACAATCCCTAGGCTCCACCAGTCGACTGCTGCATCGTACTCCTTTCCAAAAAAGCACCTCTGGGGCCATAAACTGAAATGTGACGGTCACTCCTCTGATCTTGTTAGATGAAGTGATGCTGTCTTGGGCCAGCCGCAGGTCACCCAGGCGGATGTGTAGAGATCTGTCCAGCATGACGTTGTCTGGCTTTAGTCTCTGCAATGGGAAAAAGAGAAATGCAAATCAGTTCAGTGATGCAGTGACATAAGAGACATGGGATGTACCGCAGCAAAACCAGTTCTGATGCAGGATCCCAGGAAAGCTGGGTACGTTACCTCCACCACGATAAGGAAAGTTGTGCTTACCAGTGGACGATGCTGCATCGGTGCAAGAACTGGAGGCCATATACAATCACCGCTGCGTAGAATCTGATGAAGAGAGAAGAGTGTAGTATCAATGACATGAAATCAGTTCCCTGACATGATGTCACCATCAAAGTGTCTGTCACCACCAGAAGAGGGGAGGTCCTGTTTATGGCAGCCTGTATGCCCTCCATTTCTTTTATATCCGACCTGTCATGTCACCCTCGGTATCACCATCCCTGTCTTCTGATTGGTCATTTACTCGCTTCACATTGTTGATGTCCAAGCAGCCGCACATGTTGATCATCGACGCCAGGCTTCCTCCGGACAGATACTCTGTGATGAAGTAGGCCCGGTCGTCAGACTGCTGTGCAGCATACAGGTGACATATGAAGGGGCACTCTTGGGCCTTCAGGAGTATCCGCCGCTCTCTCATTATGATGTTTGCGTTGCTTCTTCTTTTGCTGATCGTCTTGATGGCCATGAAGGTGTTTCTTCTGGGAAATGATGCCAGGACCACCTCAAGAAAACAAAAGGAAATGATCACTGACAGCAGCCAGAGGGAAAATCATATACATTTATTACATGGGGGATTTATCAGTAGTGGGTTTCTGGCTATTCTCAATTAGGAGGAGAAATTCATGATGAAAATCCACAAAATAAATTGATATACTTCAGATTTGCAATCCGCATTGCAGGTTAATTTCCTCAGCAAATGTTATTCCACAGTTCGTGGATGAGATGGCTTGAACTGTCATCCACACTGCTCGTACTTTCAAATGATGCAAATCTTCTGCAGCCAATTCTGCTGTGGAAAATTTGCAGCATTTCTGCTACATGTGAATATATGTCGGAGCCCCACATACAGGTGGACACAGGCCACTCTCACACGTGGTCTCAGTAAATGCTGCGGTAATCACGGAAAATAATGGACGTGTGAGAGTGGCCTAAGAGACGGAGCATTGTGTCTAATGAAGAATAAGCTTAAAGTCCCCTGTCCACGGCCGTTGCGGTATTCCGCGGCAGAGCTCCGCCCGGGAGCAGGAGCCGCAGACGAATCTCCGCCGGTCAGCCTAATCTGATAGATAGACTGACCGCGGAGAATCGGGGCAATTCGCAGCATGTTGTGAGTTGCCGGCTGCGAGGGGAGAATCTCAATGATTTTCCACTCGTGGACAGGGGGCCGTCGCTTTCCATAACAATACTATGGAAAGCTTCAGACGGCGTGATTCGCCGGCGGTTTACTGCCGGCAAAATCACTGCCGTGGACAGGGGCCCTACTTGGTAGCTGAACAAGCGGCACTTTCACTTCAATCCAACACACAGTTGTAGAAAGTTGCAATCCAGTTTCATGTGCTTTAGCAGCGCAAATGTGTCTGCCATTTTGGCAATGGGAGCGTGTGCAGATACAGGGGTAAGGTCCACGGACAAATCCAGGGGCCTTAGGTACATAATTCATCTTCCCTCACGGATATGATCTGTGAGGGGAGATGAAACATAAACTTTTTTTTACTTTACATGATCACCGTTATCTATTGGATACCGGTGATCTAGTGAACCCGGAACCGTATACAGCGGCTCCCGGCGACATCTCCCTGCTCTCGACTACTCATGCTAGCTGGGAGCAGGAAGATTTTAAATTTCTCGGGGTCCCCGAACCTCTGTGCAAGCACCCAACATATTACGTCTGGAAGGCGATGGCGCATCACAATCTGTACTGCGCGCATGCGTCGGCGGGGGATATCTCGCAGCCGGAATCTGACCCGTTCTAGTGCAGCCGACCTAAATTAGTTTGATATGTGCGCAATCCACACAAAAATATAACATGCTGCATTTTTTTTACGCAAACGAAATGCTTGCGCAAAATATCCTCATGTGAATGAGCCCATTGGGATCAATCAGTTCTATTCACCGTGTATTGCATGCACATTCCTCACGTGCGGAATACTCTGCGAAAATTCATTTGTGAGAATAAGCCCTAAAGCTCTCTAGCAGTCTAGCAGGAGCAGTTTGACTGCTTGGGTGCATACTCTATTCTCGACGGTTTAACCCATTACATGCCGCGATCAATGGCAATCGAGACATGTAAGTGGGTGACAGGGATCTCCCTGTCAACCATCGTCACCTCACAATGCAATTAAGAGGTGCCGATGGGTTCTCATGTCAGCCGGAAGCCTGACAAAGGGCTCTGTAACTGCTGTGTGATTCGGTCTATCAGACCTGGCTTCCGATCGAAAAATCACATTTTCAAGTCCCCTTGAAGAACTAAAAATAATTTACAAAAAAAAAGTTCAGTAAAGTTTAGTAAAAAAAATCCACTTAGTAGGAATAAAAATTGTTCGGCAGAAATCTCTTTAAATGATAAATATATAAAAATTTATAGACATAACAGGTTCATAACAGACTCGTAAAGAGCATAACAATGAAAATATTTATTTAGAAAATAATTTGTAAAAGGTCAGAATTACTATTTTTTGGTCTGTCCAGCTTGCAAAAAACGTAATAAAAAACTATCAAAATGTCGCATTAAACCCCAAATAGTATCAATTAAAACAATAACTCTTTCTATAAAAAAACAAGACCTCTCATAGCTCTATTGGTGGACAAACAACAAAGTTGTCTTGGAATGTGGCTATGAAGAATTAGTTTCTGTTTCTTTATAGTGTTTGTATTGTGTAAAAGTAGAAAAGAATATAAAACATTTTATGTAAATACGTGTGTATTTGGTATCATTATAATCAAATTGACCCGCAGAATGAAGGTAAAAGGTAATTTATGCTGCACAGTAAATGCCGTAAAAAAAATATTCCTTAATTGCAGTTTTTTTGCTACTGCTACCTCCCAAACAGCAGGTAACCCCTTCCCTCCACATAACGTGAGTGTACGTCATGGGAGCCAGGTACTTATCGCAAAATGACATACTCTTACGTCATAGGGATAGTGCGAGATCATGACAGATCTCGCGCTATCCGGCAGTGGGAGCCGGCTGTCAGTGATAGCCGGCCTCCCACTGCAACAGCGGGGGTGCATCAGAGATACGCCCCCCGCTGTTAACCCCTTCCCTGCTGCGATCTCTGTAGATCGCAGCATGGGAAGGGTTCACAGAGGAAGCGTGCTCCCTCTGTGATGTTGCCGGGCTCTCGCGATATAAGCGCAGAGAGCTCGGCTGGTTGCCATGGCCACAGGACACCAGATGCCGGTGTCCTGTATTGCCAGAGTTGGGGATAGCTGTATAAGCGATAAGGCATGGCAGGACAGAAGTCCTGCAATGCCTTATCACAGCGATCATCAGTGCTGTGCTGCAAGTCCTACAGAGTGACACAAATAGTGTAAAAAGAGATCATAAATATGTACAAAAAAGAAAAATGTAAAAAAAAAACCTTTTAGGGGCTTTTTCTCATATAAGCATAAAAAAGATAAAACCAAATTAAAATCCCACATATTTGGTATCGACGTGTCCATAAAGACCCGTACAATAAGTTGAACATACTTTTTATTCTGCACTGCTAAAAGCGTTAAGAAAACGCTAAAAACTTGGTACCATTTTGGAGAACAAACAGCTTTTTGATCACTTTTATTGTATTTTTTGGGAGGCAAAATGCTAAAAATTAGCATTTTGCCTTGCAAAAAATGCTATAAAACTGATCAAAAAAGCTGTATGTTCCCCAAAATGGTACCAATAAAAACTACAACTCGTCTCGCAAAAAATAAGCCCTCAGAGAGCTCCGTCCATGGAAAAATAAAAAAATTATAGGACTTTGAATGCAGCGATTTAGAAAAAAAAATTCTAAAAAAAGGGTATTTATTGCAGAAAAGTGGAAAAACCTAAAAAAAATATAAGAATTTTGGTATCGTTGTAATTGTACCGGCCTGCAGAAAAAATGGATTGTGTCATTTATGCTGCATGATTAACGCTGTAAAAAAAAAAAGAAAAATCTATGGCAGAATTGATTCGTTTTCTCTCCCTGCGATCATAAGAAAATAATAAACGTTTTACAATATAGTCTATGTACCCAAAAATGGCACCATCAAAAACTACAGTTCAACACGCAAAAAACAAGCCCTTATATGGCCGCGTCGACGAAAAGTTAAAAAGTTATGGCTTTTGAAAAATGGAGATGAAAATCTGCCAAAAATCGTTGCGTCCTTAAGGACAAAATAGGCCATGTCCTTAAGGGGTTAAAAAGCAATCAAAAAGTCAAATTGTACCCCAAAATGTTACAGGTTGTCCAACAAAAAATAAGTCCTATCAGTACAGTTCTGTCGATGAAAAAACAAAAATATTCTGGGTCTTGTAATGTGGTGATAGAGAATGATTCTATTGTTTAACCTTTTTACATTTTAGTGTACAAAAGTAGTAACACATAGAAAAGCTATATAAACGCGGCATCATCGTAATTGTGCTAATCAGATAATAACATGTCATGTCTTTTATAATGCACAGTGAGCGCTAATGAACCGAAACCAAAAGACAATGGTTGAATTTCTGTTTTGTTTTGTATTACATACTCCTCGAAAAAAAATAATAAAAGTTTGTCCGGCTGCACACGACCGGGTTGGATTCCGTATGTGGGAGCCCGCAGCGAAATCCAACCCTGTGCCCAGCCGGAATCCGCACGTATCTGCCTTTTCTGTATCTTCTCTGTTCTGCGATGGTCCACATGGCGAGCCATTAGACATACACAGTACAGATTTTTTTTTCCGAAACCTGTGCTTTTCCCACGTCATCGCCCAGCGATGCGCAACCTTTCCACAATATAATTGCGGAAGGGCAGCGGATTGGACGGCTTCCATTGACTTCAAAGGAAGCCGCCCGTGCGAAATCGGCAGAAAAAATAGAACATGCTGCGATTTTTCCTCTGACAGCTGAAAATTGCAATTGATATCCATTCATGTGCAGGAAGAAGCATTATCAATAGCAGGTTATGGGCGGTATTTGCTGCAGAATCCGGAGGTAGACGCACACTCTGGATTCTACAATGCAAATCCACCCCTGTGTGGGCGGCCCTTACAACACATTATAAAAACGCCAAAGTGGTATTTAAAAATATATCGCTGCCCACAAAAAACATAGTAACATAGTATGAAAGGCCAAATGAAAACAATGTCCATCTAGTCCAGCCTGTTTATCCTCCTGTTTTGTTGATCCAGAGGAAGGCAAAAAAACCCCAAGAGCAGAAGCCAATTAGCCCTTTTGGGGAAAAAATTCCTTCCCGACTCCCTAATGGCAATCAGACTAATCCCTGGATCAACCCCTAACAAGCCCTTATCTGTTGACAGAAAAATGAAAAAGTTATGTTACATTCAATACAACAATGAAAATACTAAGAAAATAGTTTGGTCATGAAAGTGCAAAAGAGGCCAGTGTTTCGTTTGTGTGATGTGCGTGTAGCAGAGCTGTGTGTGGTGTGTGACATGCATGTATCAGAGCTGTTTGTGTGTGTGATGCGTCTATGTAACAAAGCTGTGTGTGACGTGTATGTAGCAGTGCTGCGTGTGACGTGCATGTAGCAGAGCTGTGTGTGTGACGCGTTTATGTAACAGCTCTGTGTGTGATGCGCATGTAGCAGAGCTGTGTGTGTGGCATACATGTAGCAGAGCTGTGTGTGACGCATGTATGTAACAGCTGTGTGTGTGACGTGCATGTAACAGTGCTGTGGGTGTGACGCGCATGTAACAGAGCTGTGTGCGTGACGTGCATGTAGCCGAGTTGTGTGTATGTGACATGCATGTAGCAGTGCTGTGTGTATGTGACGTGCATGTAGCAGAGCTGTGTGTGATGTGTATGTAGCAGAGCTGTGTGTGTGACATGCATTTAGCAAAGCTGTGAGTGGTGTGTGTGACATGCATGTTACAGAGCTGTGTGTGGTGAGTGACATGCATGTAACAGAGCTGTGTATGGTGTGTATGATATGTGTGTAGCAGAGCTGTGTTTGTGTGATGTGTGTATGGCGTGCATGTAGCAGAGCTGTGTGTGTGCCGCGTTTATGTAACAGCTCTGTGTGTGATGCGCATGTAGCAGAGCTGTGTGTGTGGCATACATGTAGCAGAGCTGTGTGTGACGCATGTATGTAACAGCTGTGTGTGTGACGTGCATGTAACAGTGCTGTGGGTGTGATGCGCATGTAACAGAGCTGTGTGCGTGACGTGCATGTAGCCGAGTTGTGTGTATGTGACATGCATGTAGCAGTGCTGTGTGTATGTGACGTGCATGTAGCAGAGCTGTGTGTGATGTGTATGTAGCAGAGCTGTGTGTGTGACATGCATTTAGCAAAGCTGTGAGTGGTGTGTGTGACATGCATGTTACAGAGCTGTGTGTGGTGAGTGACATGCATGTAACAGAGCTGTGTATGGTGTGTATGATATGTGTGTAGCAGAGCTGTGTTTGTGTGATGTGTGTATGGCGTGCATGTAGCAGAGCTGTGTGTGTGACACATGCATGTAACAGTGCTGTGTGTGTGACATGCATGTAGCAGAGCTGTGTGTGGTGTGTGTCACATGCATGTAGCAGAGCTGTGTGTGTGCTGTGTGTGACATGCCTGTAGCAGAGCTGTGTTTTTGTGATGCATCTATGCAACAAAGCTGTGTGTGTGATGTGCATGTAGCAGAGCTGTGTGTGGTGTGTGTCATGCATGTAGCATAGCTATGTTTGTGATGCGTGTATGTAACAGAGCTGTGTGTGTGGCGTGCATGTAGCAGAGCGGTGTGTGTGTGATGCATGTATATAACAGGGCTGCGAGTCTAATGTGCATGTAGCAGAATTGTGTGTTGTGTCTGTGACATGCATGCAGCAGAGCTGTGCGTGATGCGTGTAACAGAGCTGTGTGTGGTGTGTGACATGCATGTAGCAGAGCTGTGTGTGTGACGTGTGTATGTAACAGAGCTGTGTGTGTGATGTGTATGTAGCATAGTTGTGTGTGACGTGCATGTAGCAGCGCTGTGTGTCGATGTGTATGTAACAGAGCTGTGTGTGACGTGTATGTAGCAGAGCTGTGTGTGTGACGTGCGTGTAACAGATTTGTGTGACGTGCATGTACCAAAGCTGTGAGTGGTGTGTGTAACATGCATGTCACAGAGCTGTGTGTGGTGTGTGTGACATGCATGTAACAGAGCTGTTTGTCTGACACGTGTATGTAACAGAGCTATGTGTGTGACGTGCATTTAACACAGCTGTTTGTGATGTGCATGTAGCAGAGCTGTGTGTTTGTGACGCGTGTATGTTACAGAGCTGTGTGTGATGTAGGGGTGTAGCTAAAGGCTCACGGGCCAAGGTGCAAAAGTGTATCTTGGGGCCCCCCAACTTCTTTTAACCCCTTAACGCCGAGGTGTAACTTGAAACTCCTGTGCCCCAATGCAAAACCTGTAACAGGGCCCCCAACTATAATGCTTTATTCATAGTACTGAGCTCCCGTACGGAGAGGAGAGGTCTTATGGGCTTCTTAAAGCTCCTGGGCCCAGGTGCAACCGTGTGTATGTAATGTGCATGTAACAGCTGTGTGTGTGACAGACGCATGTAGCACAGCTGTGTGTGTCTGTGACACATGCTTGAAGTAGAGCTGTGTGTGACATGTATGTAACAAAGCTGTGTGTGATGTGAATGTAGCAGAGCTGTGTGACCTGCACGCAGCAGAGCTGTGTGTGACGTGCATGCACCAGAGCTGTATATGTAATGCGCATGTAACAGACGCATATAGCACAGCTGTGTGTGTCTGTGACACAGGCATGTAGCAGAGCTGTGTGTGGTGTGTGTGTGAAATGTATGTAACAGAGCAGTGTGTGTGATGTGCATGTAGCAGAGCTTTGTGTGTATATGTAATGTGCATGTAACAAAGCTGTATGTGTCTCTGACACATGCATGTAGCAGAGCTGTGTGTGGTGTGCGTGACATGTATGTAATAGAGCTGTGTGTGTGAAATGCATGTAGCAGATCTCTGTGTCTGTGACGCATGCATGTAGCAGAGCTGTGTGTGTGATAGGCGCATGTAGCACAGCTGTGTGTGTCTGTGACACAGGCATGTAGCAGAGCTATGTGTGGTGTGTATGTGAAATGTATGTAACAGAGCAGTGTGAGTGACGTGCACGTAGCAAAGCTCTACAGGAGGGGCAACACTATTCTAATCTCCTGAGAGAGTTCTGCATACAGCCCAACTCTATTACAGCCCCTCACAGAGCTCTGCGGGGATATAGCAATATTACACCCCCTCACAGAGCTCTGCGGGGATATAGCAGTATTACAGCCCATCACAAAGCTCTCCGGGGATATAGCAGTATTACAGCCCCTCACAGAGCTCTGCGGGGATATAGCAGTATTACAGCCCCTCACAGAGCTCTGAGGGGATATAGCAGTATTACAGCCCCTCACAGAGCTCTGAGGGGATATAGCAGTATTACAGCCCCTCACAGAGCTCTGAGGGGATATAGCAGTATTACAGCCCCTCACAGAGCTCTGAGGGGATATAGCAGTATTACAGCCCCTCACAGAGCTCTGCGGGGATATAGCAGTATTACAGCCCCTCACAGAGCTCTGCGGGGATATAGCAGTATTACAGCCCCTCACAGAGCTCTGCGGGGATATAGCAGTATTACAGCCCCTCACAGAGCTCTGAGGGGATATGGCAGTATTACAGCCCCTCACAGAGCTCTGCGGGGATATGGCAGTATTACAGCCCCTCACAGAGCTCTGCGGGGATATGGCAGTATTACAGCCCCTCACAGAGCTCTGCGGGGATATAGCAGTATTACAGCCCCTCACAGAGCTCTGCGGGGATATAGCAGTATTACAGCCCCTCACAGAGCTCTGCGGGGATATAGCAGTATTACAGCCCCTCACAGAGCTCTGAGGGGATATAGCAGTATTACAGCCCCTCACAGAGCTCTGCGGGGATATGGCAGTATTACAGCCCCTCACAGAGCTCTGCGGGGATATGGCAGTATTACAGCCCCTCACAGAGCTCTGAGGGGATATGGCAGTATTACAGCCCCTCACAGAGCTCTGCGGGGATATGGCAGTATTACAGCCCCTCACAGAGCTCTGCGGGGATAAAGCAGTATTACAGCCCCTCGCAGAGCTCTGCGGGGATATAGCAGTATTACAGCCCCTCGCAGAGCTCTGCGGGGATATAGCAGTATTACAGCCCCTCACAGAGCTCTGCGGGGATAAAGCAGTATTACAGCCCCTCGCAGAGCTCTGCGGGGATATAGCAGTATTACAGCCCCTCGCAGAGCTCTGCGGGGATATAGCAGTATTACAGCCCCTCACAGAGCTCTGAGGGGATATAGCAGTATTGCAGCCCCTCACAGGCTCTTCTCGGGGGCTGACAACACAAGGCTGCGCTGTTCTCTCCCTGTCTGCTGTCAGGTTGCCTCGGGAGGGGGCGGAACGTTCTGTTCCCGGAACTATTGTGTCGGCTCCGGGGGACGGGTATTGCGGTAGGACCGGTGAGCTGTCAAGGTGCTGCGGGGATGTTAGCGGTGCAGAGCTCCTTTGCCGAGTCCGTGGATGGGGATGACGTGAGGAGCGATGATGGCGGCGACGAGAGGAGGGCAGAGCGGCCTGGTGGCCACTACTACTGCCTGTACCGGTACCAGCAGGCTGGGGGGTGAGCGGCGCCCGCTGTGTGTAGTGCCCCCCCCCCCCTCCTCCTCTGTGTGTAGTGCCCCCCCCCCTCCTCCTCTGTGTGTAGTGCCCCCCCCTCCTCCTCTGTGTGTAGTGCCCCCCCCTCCTCCTCTGTGTGTAGTGCCCCCCCCTCCTCCTCTGTGTGTAGTGCCCCCCCCTCCTCCTCTGTGTGTAGTGCCCCCCCTCCTCCTCTGTGTGTAGTGCCCCCCCCCTCCTCTTCTGTGTGTAGTGCCCCCCCTCCTCCTCTGTGTGTAGTGCCCCCCCTCCTCCTCTGTGTGTAGTGCCCCCCCCTCCTCCTCTGTGTGTAGTGCCCCCCCCTCCTCCTCTGTGTGTAGTGCCCCCCCCTCCTCCTCTGTGTGTAGTGCCCCCCCCTCCTCCTCTGTGTGTAGTGCCCCCCCCTCCTCCTCTGTGTGTAGTGCCCCCCCCTCCTCCTCTGTGTGTAGTGCCCCCCCCTCCTCCTCTGTGTGTAGTGCCCCCCCCTCCTCCTCTGTGTGTAGTGCCCCCCCTCCTCCTCTGTGTGTAGTGCCCCCTCCTCCTCTGTGTGTAGTGCCCCCTCCTCCTCTTCTGTGTGTAGTGCCCCCTCCTCCTCTGTGTGTAGTGCCCCCTCCTCCTCTGTGTGTAGTGCCCCCTCCTCCTCTTCTGTGTGTAGTGCCCCCCCTCCTCCTCTGTGTGTAGTGCCCCCCCTCCTCCTCTGTGTGTAGTGCCCCCTCTCCTCCTCTGTGTGTAGTGCCCCCTCTCCTCCTCTGTGTGTAGTGCCCCCTCTCCTCCTCTGTGTGTAGTGCCCCCTCCTCCTCTGTGTGTAGTGCCCCCTCCTCCTCTTCTGTGTGTAGTGCCCCCCCTCCTCCTCTGTGTGTAGTGCCCCCTCCTCCTCTTCTGTGTGTAGTGCCCCCCCTCCTCCTCTGTGTGTAGTGCCCCCTCCTCCTCCTCTGTGTGTAGTGCCCCCTCCTCCTCTTCTGTGTGTAGTGCCCCCCCTCCTCCTCTGTGTGTAGTGCCCCCCCTCCTCCTCTGTGTGTAGTGCCCCCTCCTCCTCTGTGTGTAGTGCCCCCTCCTCCTCTGTGTGTAGTGCCCCCTCCTCCTCTGTGTGTAGTGCCCCCTCCTCCTCTGTGTGTAGTGCCCCCTCCTCCTCTGTGTGTAGTGCCCTCTCCTCCTCTGTGTGTAGTGCCCTCTCCTCCTCTGTGTGTAGTGCCCTCTCCTCCTCTGTGTGTAGTGCCCTCTCCTCCTCTGTGTAGTGCCCTCTCCTCCTCTGTGTAGTGCCCCCTTCTCCTCTGTGTGTAGTGCCCCCTTCTCCTCTGTGTGTAGTGCCCGCTTCTCCTCTGTATGTAGTGCCCCCTTCACCACTCCTCCGCTGGGTGTAGTGCCCCCCTCCCCGACCCCTTGCTCCTCCGCTGGGTGTAGTGCCCCCCCCCCCCGACCCCTTGCTCCTCCGCTGGGTGTAGTGCCCCCCCGGACCCCTTGCTCCTCCGCTGAGTGTAGTGCCCCCCCCGGACCCCTTGCTCCTCCGCTGAGTGTAGTGCCCCCCCCCCCGGACCCCTTGCTCCTCCGCTGAGTGTAGTGCCCCCCCCCCCCCCGGACCCCTTGCTCCTCCGCTGAGTGTAGTGCCCCCCCCCCCGGACCCCTTGCTCCTCCGCTGAGTGTAGTGCCCCCCCCCGGACCCCTTGCTCCTCCGCTGGGTGTAGTGCCCCCCCCCCCCGGACCCCTTGCTCCTCCGCTGGGTGTAGTGCCCCCCCCCCCCGGACCCCTTGCTCCTCCGCTGGGTGTAGTGCCCCCCCCCCGGACCCCTTGCTCCTCCGCTGGGTGTAGTGCCCCCCCCCCGGACCCCTTGCTCCTCCGCTGGGTGTAGTGCCCCCCCCCCCCCCCGGACCCCTTGCTCCTCCGCTGGGTGTAGTGCCTCCCCCCGGACCCCTTGCTCCTCCGCCGGGTATAGTGCCCCCCCCCCCCCCCGGACCCCTTGCTCCTCCGCTGGGTGTAGTGCCCCCCCCCCCCCCCCCCCGAACCCCTTGCTCCTCCGCTGGGTGTAGTGCCTCCCCCCGGACCCCTTGCTCCTCCGCCGGGTATAGTGCCCCCCCCCCCCCCCCCCGGGCCTCTTGCTCCTCCGCCGGCTGTAGGGCCCCTTGCTCCTCCGCCGGCTGTAGGGCCCCTTGCTCCTCCGCCGGCTGTAGGGCCCCTTGCTCCTCCGCCGGCTGTAGGGCCCCTTGCTCCTCCGCCGGCTGTAGGGCCCCTTGCTCCTCCGCCGGCTGTAGGGCCCCTTGCTCCTCCGCCGGCTGTAGGGCCCCTTGCTCCTCCGCCGGCTGTAGGGCCCCTTGCTCCTCCGCCGGCTGTAGGGCCCCTTGCTCCTCCGCCGGCTGTAGGGCCCCTTGCTCCGCCGCCGGCTGTAGGGCCCCTTGCTCCTCCGCCGGCTGTAGGGCCCCTTGCTCCTCCGCCGGCTGTAGGGCCCCTTGCTCCTCCGCCGGCTGTAGGGCCCCTTGCTCCTCCGCCGGCTGTAGGGCCCCTTGCTCCTCCGCCGGCTGTAGGGCCCCTTGCTCCCCCGCCGGCTGTAGGGCCCCTTGCTCCCCCGCCGGCTGTAGGGCCCCTTGCTCCCCCGCCGGCTGTAGGGCCCCTTGCTCCCCCGCCGGCTGTAGGGCCCCTTGCTCCCCCGCCGGCTGTAGGGCCCCTTGCTCCCCCGCCGGCTGTAGGGCCCCTTGCTCCCCCCGCCGGCTGTAGGGCCCCTTGCTCCCCCGCCGGCTGTAGGGCCCCTTGCTCCCCCGCCGGCTGTAGGGCCCCTTGCTCCCCCGCCGGCTGTAGGGCCCCTTGCTCCCCCGCCGGCTGTAGGGCCCCTTGCTCCCCCGCCGGCTGTAGGGCCCCTTGCTCCCCCGCCGGCTGTAGGGCCCCTTGCTCCCCCGCCGGCTGTAGGGCCCCCCTTCTCCGCTGACCTCTGCTTCTTCCTTCCAGCATTTCCCAGCAGGATGAGGAGGAGAGTGGCGCAGTGGGCAGTCAGTGTGGGGAAGACTTCAGGTGAGTGCACCATGTGCTGCTCCTCCTCTGACGTCACACTTGCCCTGCTGATGTCACTGCTGTGTGTTTCTCTCTTCAGCCTGTCTCTGATGGATACTAACCTTGCTGCTGAGAGCGACCCGGAGCTCAGGGGCTTCATAGCCAAGCGCTTGTCCCGAGGGGCCATGTTTGAGGGGATGGGTAACGTGGCATCTGTAGACCTTGGGTAAGTAGTAGTGTGCCTTGCATTCTCCAATCCAAGGGTGCCTTTACACAGGAACGATCATCTCTAGTAAACGGGAGCAGAGTGGCCGGGGATTATTCCAGCCCACCCGCCTCCATTCCCAGTAAACAGGCGGTCGTTCAGAAGTGATAACTGCCTGTTCACACTGGAAGGTAATCTTCAGATTCTCGCGGGATCTGAACCATAATCGTTTCCTGTAAAAGCACCCTAAGTCGGAAGCATCAAACTATTGGTGTGCTCTGGCCTTAACCCCTTAACACCACAGGGCATAAGTTTATACCCTAGCGGCATGGTACTTAATGCGACAGGTCGTAACCTTACATCATGTGGATGGCGCGGAATCAGAAGCTGAGCACCGCGATCCCGCAGCGGGAGTCGTCTGTTACAGATAGCCGGCCTCCCACTGCAACAGCGGGGGTACATAATGGCAGCGACCCCCCCCCCCCACCACCACCCCCCGCTAACCCCCTATTGCATCATGTACTATCATCCTGGCTTGCCATTGCTTATGATCACTATTCCCTCTGTCCTGCAATGCTTTATTATAGTTTCTATGGTTCAGGTCCCCTTTAGGGACATAAGAAGTGTTACAATTAATTTTTTGTCATTTTCCCTATGTGTATTACATTTTTTTAAGAATTCCACATCTTTGGTTTAATCGTATCTGTAATGACCTGTATTGTAATTTGAAGATGGCCAACAATGTCACTGGCGACCAGTCACATGACCTCTCCCTGGTACTATGCGCTGGTCCAGGGTTTGCCATCTCTCTAATGTGTGTGAACTTCCTCTTTGCAGCTACCCTGAATACACGCTGGGTTGTTACTACTGCCTGATACAATGTAAACCAGAGGACTACACAGAGCCCGGACCCCCCTCACCTGAGTACATCATTTGCTTCCTGGGGGGCACCGAAAAAGGCCTGGATCTATATCTTTTTTCTGTTACCGCTTGGCATTGTACACACTGAGGCAGCAGCAGAGTGTTCACAGTGAAGTCCATCTCTTTACAATGTAAAAGCTAAGATGGGGCCCCCCATTACCCTAATTTCCACAGTGTCTACATGTAGTTGGTACCCACATATTACTTGGTGTGACCTCACCAGCCAGGTGTATACAGCTGATGTCCACAATGTTGCCCCAGTGTACTTTCCTTGTCTAATCCCAGGCTCTGCAGACCCTAAATAGGCAGGGGTTACTGGGAGGTTTGAGCTCTGAAGCTGCAGAAATGTGAGTGCCGCTCTGGAGTATAATACAAGGTGAGTAATCCCTAGAAAATGAGGGGTTTAAGACATAATGGAAACCGCTTGTGCCACAAGGTCCCCTTTTTCTTGGATTAGGATTAAAGGGGTTGTCCAAGGTTTAACATGGCTGCTTTCTTCCAAACACAGCGCCGCCCTTGTCCATAGGGTTGTGTGTGGTTATTGCATGTCAGCTCTGTTGAAGGGAATGGCAGCTGAGCTGCAATACCAGATACAACCCATGGACAAGTGTGGCGCTGGAGAGCAACCTGCATCACAAAGTGATAACTAGTGATGGCCGCTGCGGTTAAAGCAGTAATGGCAGCTACACAATGTCCAGTGTTGTCACCTTTTGTGTTTCCTTAAGCTGCTACTTTCAGACTTGAGCTGGACTGTTATACGGAAGGCATTAAGAGTAAACTACAGGCAGCCCAGGTAAGAACAAGACCCAAATAATAGTCTCATCTGCTTCTATGTCCTCTCATGATGTCTGGTCTCATCCGATTCTAGTCTTTGTAATTCTCTCCTTCTCATCTTCCCTGTAGGTGCGTGACCTGCAGTTGGAGATCCGGGCACATCTCAGCTGCTGGTATGAAGATTCCGTGTTGCCCATCCATCGGGTGGTGAACCTCTTCCAGGAAAAGCTGGCTTACTTGCTGCATGCGGTGAGCTGGGGTGGTGATGTTTGCCATTGGGTTATGAGGTACATTTCTAGGACCAGAGTGACTCCAGATAATGCTGCCACCAGCGTATCAGTAGAATAGTGTGGCTCCTGGAACCCCCGGCCGTCAGCTTCTATCACTGGGGGGGGGGGGGGGGGTCACCCGGTCACGTATTTTCCCCTGCATTGGTTGTACATGAGTACGTAACCGTGTAATATATTGGTGCACCAGGGGGTCTCTAATAAGGACTTATGGACGGGGGCTGTCACGAAACGTCTTCAATAAGCAGCTGACCTGTTACGTTTGGAGTTTTGTGTGCAAGATTAGGCCAGACATACCACATATCCGAGTATGTGTGGTTACAGTTGTGGTCAACATTATTGGCACCCTTGATTGTTTAGTATAAAAAAGCCAATCTCTTAAGAAATAAGTGGATACATACTAACTTTGTATTGTATTTTTTAAATCTACAATAATACTTGGTTACACAACCTGCCGCCACAATGGCCATCTCCAGACAGGTTTTGTAGCCGTCTGGGAGCTTCTTGCTCGGGTCTGCTGGCAGTTTCTTCTGTTACAGTTCTCTCAAGTTCTTGAATATTTGCAGGATTCCTTTCCCCAATAGTAAAGGCCCATTTACACGCAATGATTATCATTCAAAATTTGATCAAACGATGGCTTTTGAACGATAATTTTTTTAAAATTCGTTTTATTTGTTAATAGTAAACAGTTCGTGAAATACACAGTACAGGTAGAATTGCTTTGTACATAGTGGGGTAACTGAAAACAGGTACATATATTGGATTAACCTTGATTTGTTACTGTATCTCTCAAACTATCTGGTCTTATATTATAACAATAAAAAAATTCTTTTTTAACTTGTGGAAACAATAAAATAGGACTCTGCTCTTCCTTTAAAGCTGGGGGATTAGAGGATGTGGGTCTTTCAGGCGCTTGACAGTGAGGGGGGGGGGGAGTGGTAGGGGAGGGGAGAGGAAAGGGGTTGGCGTGGGATAGTTTTAGTTTTTAAACAGTAGACAGGGTAGAGTGGGAGTCTAACCAGGCTCCCCATACTTTTTGAAATTTAGTCGGGCATCCTCTTTTTTGATATATAATTTTTTCATATGAGGTTACTGTGTTTACGGATTGGGCCCATTGTGGGACCGAAGGGGGCTCTGTTGCCATCCATTTCATAGCTATTTCTTTACGGGCCAAGAATAGTATCTTTTCAAGAAACACGCGGGTGTGATGCGGCCACACCTCCTCCTCCAGTAAGCTGAACAGCGCCACCTTGGGATCTAGTTCTATGGATAGTGGAGGCCGTAAAAGTGAGTTCACAAGGTTTGTCACCTTTACCCAGAACTCCCTGACGAAGTGGCATTCCCAGATCAGGTGCCAAAAGTCCGCCCTTGGCTGTCGGCATCTCTGGCACGAGTCCGAGGTGGTGTTACGCATTTTGTGTAATCGATTAGGGGTAAGATAGGCTTGGTGTATTATGTACAGTTGGATTAGCTTATTATTTACGGCTGGTGACACTGATAGGTGAGATTCAGAGATGTCCTGCCATTCCTCAGGTGTGAGGGAGGTGATGGTGAGTTTCCATTTATCGTATGCTGGGGGAGGGTTGGGACTTATTTTAGCTGAGAGAAGATGTGTATATAGGGCTGATATTAGGCCTTTGGGTCCTTGGGATTTAAGGATGCCTATTGTGGGGAACTTGGATATACGGGCCGAGGGGGGAGGGAATTGAGAATTTAGTGCATGTCTCAGTTGGAAAAACCTGAATAGCTGGAGGTGTAGGACCTGCAGTTTGTCACGCAGTTGTGTAAATGTGGGGAGTGTTCCATCTATGTATATGTCGTTTAGTGTGTTTATTCCTTGGGCGATCCAGTATTGTGGGTCTGGAACGGATTGTAGAGCGGTAAGGCCAGGGTTGTTCCAGAGAGGGAGTTCTGGTAACACACCCCGGTAGTTCTGCAATGTTTTTGCTTCTTTCCATATGTTGAGGGCCAGTTTATGAAGTGGGGTTAGTTCAGCGATTTTGGTGCGTTCTGGGAATTCTAAGAAGTTCAGGAGATTATGACCAGTTACTTGTTTTGCAAGTTGTTTGTCTACTATAGGCAGCTCTTTTCCTAGAACCCAAGCTCTAATGTTGCGTAGTTGTCCTGCAAGGTAGTAGAGCCGGAGGTCCGGGAGGGCCATTCCGGCTTGCTCTTTGGGTCTTTGCAGGATTGATAGGCTCAGCTTGGAGCGCGAGGAATTCCAAATAAACGTAGTGATTAGGGAGTTTAAGATCCCGAAAAAGCGCTTGGGGACACTCACCGGCATATGTTGTAATATATATAGGCATTTAGGTTGGATGACCATTTTAATGAGATTTATACGTCCGGCTACG
This sequence comes from Eleutherodactylus coqui, assembly GCA_035609135.1. NCBI lineage: Eukaryota > Metazoa > Chordata > Amphibia > Anura > Eleutherodactylidae > Eleutherodactylus > Eleutherodactylus coqui. Next base: position 103,914,580 of record CM069417.1, on the reverse strand, counting down.
GATAGTGGTAATTTAGCCCATCGTTTCAATTTGTGTTTTATGCTTTCTAAAAGTGGGTTTATATTATCTGTTATTGCGTTGTTGTGATCGTGCGACATGATCATTCCCAGATATTTAAAGGTTGAGACTGGTTTTAATCCATATTTCGCGACATGGGGGTCGTTTTTTGGGTTGGTCTCTGTGTAAAGGATTGTTGATTTAGTCCAGTTGACATATAATCCGGAGAAGTGGGAGAATCTGTCTATGTGTGTCATGGCTTGGGCGAATGAATTTGATGGGTTCGATAAAAATAGGATTGTATCATCTGCGTATAGTCCTAGCTTGCTTTCAAGGTCTGCCCATTTGATGCCGGTCACGCTGGGGGCATTTCTTAATCGGATCGCTAATGCCTCAATGGCTATGGCGAACAAGGCCGGGGATAGGGGGCATCCTTGTCGGGTGCCTCTTGTCAGTTGGAATTCCGCCGATGGGATTCCATTAACTACGACATTTGCGCTCGGGGACTTATATATAGTTTTAACCCATTGCTGAAAATTAGGTCCGAAACCGAAACGGATCAAGCAAGCTTCCAGAAAAGCCCACTCCACCGAGTCGAAAGCTTTTGCCATATCAAGCGATACCAGGGCCCAAGGCATGTTGTATTGTTTACCTAGTTGAATAGCTGTTTGGACTCTACGGATGTTTATGGTTGTGGATTTTCCTGGCATGAAGCCCGTCTGGACGGGGTGTATGATGGAGAGGATCACCTGATTTAGTCTGGTGGCCAGAATTTTAGTTAGGATCTTGTAATCTGCATTCACCAGTGATATCGGTCGATAGGAGCCACAGTCTGTAGGGTCTTTTCCGGGTTTTAGAATCACTACTATGGAGGCTTTATAGAATGAAGTTGGGAGTGTTTTGTCTAGTTGCGCTTGGTTTAATACTTCGAGGAGTTGTGGGCCTAATTGTTCGAAGTATTTGCGATATGTCTCTATTGGGAGGCCATCGGGACCTGGCGACTTATTAAGGGCCATTTCTTGAATTATTAGTTGGATCTCTTCCAAAGTGAAAGGCGCCTCTAGAAGGCCGACCTGCTCCGCGGAGAGGGTTGGGAAATTTAGGTCATTTAGATAGTCCAAAATTTCTGTCACCGTGTTGCGGGAGGAGGAGGTATATAGGTTAGCGTAAAATTCTTTAAAGCTATTTGTAATTGATGGGGCGTCGGTGACCTCTGTTCCATGTTGATTTTTGATCTTAAGGATCGTGTTTGTGTGGTTTTCGCGTTTAATGAGGTTAGCGAGCAAGTGGCTAGATTGGTTTCCTAGCTCGAAATAGTGTTGCTTGGAGAACAATAGTTGGCGTTTGGCTTTGGCGTGTAATTGTTGTTTATAAAGTCGGGATAGATTGAGCCAGGCTATATTATTAGTTTCGGTGGGGGTTGATATATCTTTTTTCTCGGCTTCTAGAGTCTGGTCTTCTATCTCTTTATCGGCTTGGGATGTTGATTTTTTAATATGTGTGATGGCGGATTTGAGGAATCCTCTGATATAGGCCTTAAGGGTATCCCATTTCAGAGCCGGGTGGGTGTTATCTTTGTGGGCATCCAAAAATAGGGAGATGTGGAATGGCATCTGGTCATCTGATCCAATAAGTTTAAGCCAAAATGGGTGTAGCTTCCAGGTGGGCCTTATTTTGATTTGGGGAAATTTTAGAGTTAATAATATGGGGCTGTGGTCCGAGATGCCTCTCGGGCAATGTGTTATGTTTGAGAGGTGTATCGCCAGTTCTCTGGAACTGAATATATAGTCTATTCTTGTCAGCGCATTGTATCCCGGTGAGTGGCAGGTATATTCCCGCGCTTCGGGGTGATGGAGTCGCCAGAGGTCGACCCATCCGACACTTTCAATTAGTTGTCTCAAGGGGGAGTTTGAGGTAGGGGTGGGGTTAGAGGGCGTATGGAATTTGTCTTTGATAGGATCCATTATCATGTTAAAGTCGCCTAGGCAGATTACCTCCGCCAGAGGGTAGTGGTGTGCAAACGCGATAGCAGTTTGCAGGAGGTGGAGATTGTTATGAGGTGGGTTGTATATGGATAAGATGACGTACGGTTTGGAGTCAATTTCTCCGTATATAAATACGAACCTTCCTTCGGGGTCCCTGCGGGTGGCGATTGGGTTCCAGCGTACCGACTTATGAATTAATACGGAAACGCCCCTAGAGGAGGAGGTGTGAAAGGAGTGGGAGGCCCATTGAATCCATGGTTTCGAAAGGGTATCTGCCTTATCTCTAATGAGATGGGTCTCTTGCAGGCTGACAACGTGTGGGCTCAGTTGTTTGATGTATGAGAATACTGTCCTGCGTTTGAGTGCTGTGCCGAGCCCTCGAACGTTCCAACTAAGACATTTTAGGGACATCATTGTTTGGGTGGGTATAGATTTTAGCCCCCATGTCTGTGACTTTGGGGTCGAGGAGAGGGGAGGGTATTGGTGGGTACAGGGGGAGGGTTTGGTTGGGCGCCTGACTATGAAGAGTTTTAGTGGAGAGCAGAGTACAACAGTTCAAACCAATAATCATTGACATCTTGCTAAACTTATACCGCAGATATCAAGAAAAACAACAAAAATAGAGAAATTGTGAGAAAGGGAAGGAGAGAAAACAGGGAGAAGGCAGGAAAATATTAAGGAAGAAGAAAATTAGAATGAAAAAAAACAAAAACAAAGAACAAAAAGGAAACGACTTAGCTACAGTCTGTCTAGAAGTAGCAGTTGGTGTGTTGTTGGGGGGAGTCTCTTGAAGGCCTTTGAAGGTTTAGGATTGACCGCTGGGCTCCGATAATAGCTTTGGAGGTGTCTTGGCCGTGCTGCGCTCCGTCTATGTGTCAAGGGTTGTTGAGAACCTGGATCGCGATAGGGTTTAATGTCCTGTTGGTGAGTATGATAAGGTCGGTCATCCTTTTGGAGTTTCGGCGTACATCTCCAGCCACTCCAGGGCTTCCGAGGGGGATTGGAGGAAGACCACCTTTCCCTGGGCCACCACCCGCAGACGTGCAGGGTATGCCATAGAGTAGGGGATCTGTCTCTCCTTAAATTTCCGTTTCGCTTCTGTGAAGGTAGCTCTTTGCTTTTGCAGCTCAGCAGAAAAGTCAGGAAATATGGAGACCGCTGTGTTGTTATATTTTAACGGGCCTTTTAGTCTGGCCTGACGTAGTGCCACATCTCGATCCCTGCAGTTCAGAATCCTTGCTAGAAAGGGATGCGGGGGGGCCCCCGGCTGTGGTGGTTTTGCAGGGACTCGGTGGGCTCTTTCTACGCTTTTGAACGATAATTGTTACATGTAAATGCTACGATCATTTGCTTTTCGGCCGAACAATGATTTTTAGTTCAGCATAAAAACCATTGTTCGGCCGGCCAGCTGATAACAGGGACCGCATAGTGAGTTCCCCACGGGAGCGCTGATTACATTGTATTCACCTGCAGTCCAGAGGCAGAACAAAGGGTCTGTATGCAGATAACAGACCACCCGCTGTTATCTGCATTCAGCGAAGGGAGCCTCAGTTGAAGCTAATAAGATACTAATGGGCATTAGTGCCCATTAGTAGTTTATGCAAAATGATCACTCAAATTGTCATTCATGCTATCTTGATTGCTGGATTGAGATCAGGACTCATTACTGGCCAGTTTTAACATTCGTTTGCTTTGGGTCATTATCCTGCTGTAGGACCCATTGTATTTGACTCAAACCAAGTTTTCTAAAGCCCCATTTACACGGGATGAATGTCGGGCAAACTATGCCCGACACTCGTACCCACATGTACTTGCTCCCGTGCTGTTACACAGGAGCTAGTATCGCTGGCTTACAGCGGGGCGGCTGGAGGAGATTTCTCTCCTCGCTCTCCCCCGCCCCTGTCCATTCACTTAACACAGCGGCTGTTCAGTATTGAACGGCTGCTGTTTACACTGAACACTCATCGTCTATCGTTTAGGCTGCATAAATGATGGACGATGAGCTGAACGATGATCATTTGGTGTAGAGAGCAGCCGTTCAGTATTGACCATCCGCTGTGTTAAGTGAATGGAGAAGGGTGTGGGAGAGTGGGGAGTGAAATCTCCTTCAGCCACCCTGGCCCCCTGCTGGCCGCTCTGTCAGAGAGCGAGCGATACTCGCTCCCATGCAGCAGCGCGGGAGCGAGTACCTGCAGGGACGAGTGGCGGGCATTTGTTTGCCTCACATTCGTCCCGTGTAAGAGGGGCTTTACGCTTGGAAGCCAATTTTGCTCTCAGATGCTCTGATCATCCTCTTATTTCATTGTTCACATGGTGGAACCCACAGCACAATTTTCTTATGTGAATTTCACCTCAAACTGTGTCAAAACTGTCAAAATCCACAATTTTCTGCCACTGTTTAGGGTGCAAAACTGTGTGCAGAATTCTGGCGTGGAAAATCACCTTTCTGCATCAACAAGTGACAGGGCGAATTCCACGTGCAGATCAGCGCCAAAAAACGCAAAGATAACCACAGGTTTTGACGTAGTTTTTGAGGCAGAATTCACTGTGGAAAATTCCACTGTGTAAACATATCCTGTTCAAGACCTGCAGACCCACAACAGTATGGATGCTCCACTATGTTTCACTGAAGATGGGGTACAATATTCTTTGTAAATGAACAAACAAATCTGACCCAGGTGAATGTGCCAGATATGCAAATGTCTGACCCCAAGATTGGCAGTTAATAACCAGAAAAATCCCTCCATTCACCAGAAAAGTTAACTTTCATAATCTTCAATATTGAGGATTTACCACGTAATTCGACTTAAAACCACTAGGTGGCAGCACAGCACACAAGATAAATATTGCTGAAATTCTCCATCCGTAGTGTCAGCAAACTTGTAAGATGTAACTTCATGATTGTAGGGAGTTACTGCCTAGTAAAGCTGATTCAGATGTGAGAGGGCGTAGGTCCGGTCTGCTCCCACTCCCACCAATGCTGGAAAACTGACATTTTCTTAGTACCAAACCTTAGCTCCTACCCCATTGTCTGACTTTGTGCAAAAACAGAACAGAAGCGTAGTGAGATGCCTAAAAAGATGCTGCAGCTTCCGGCTGCCACAGCTGCGTAAGACAAGCTGCAGCCCGTTTGCAGAAATGTGCCCGCTACTGCATCATAGACCGTGCAAGGGGGCAGATAGATGCAAGCTAGTAATAGCACTGAGGACAAAGGGTGGGAGTACGATGGGGGCCTACAGTTTGTCATGGCCAAGCAGGTCGCTTCAGAAAACGGCCTACATAGAAATAACATTTGGCAGTGGAGTAACATGGGTGTCGGCTCGACCTTTTTGTGGTAAAGAGGCACAAAACGTTAAGATAGTTAGCCTACCTTCTCTGTTTTCCTAAAGCGGCATGAAGAGACGTGTTTTGGGGCTTTGGAGCCCCTTCCTCAGTATTTGCTGGGAACACACTATACCAGAATGTATAACATGGGGGATGGAGTAATAGGCACATACATTTTATAGAAATACCAGTAAAGAGAGGATTTAAAAGAGGCGCGAAAGAAGGAAATAAAAATATGGAAATGAAATCTGCATATAAATACATTAATTACATAAAATTGCAGTAATGTCCATTATCCGATGGGGGCGGGGTAACCCTTATTAAAGCAACATGAACATGATCTAGAGACCGTGGCTGTGTAAAAGCGGAGCATAGCTGGCTAAAATAACAAGTAATGAAACACATTTTATTCACTAAATTAGGCTAAATTCACACAGCGAGCCGCGATATTTGACCGAGAAACTCCGCCTGATACGGTGCTTGCTAATGTGTGTTTTTCATGTTTTTGATTAAAAAATGCCTTGCATTACCTCTGTGACATTGCAATGCTTGGGCGCATGTTTCACACACGCTAGAGGAAACCTCACATCGCTCGGCACGTGAGCGCCATGTGATAAAATGGTCCCATTGAAAACAATGGGCAAGACATTCCGCGGGAACGTCCAAAGATAGAACATGTCACGACTTTTATCCTCGCCGCACAGCTGTGGAAGAAGGAACCTCACTCATGTGAATAAGTCCTTTCAAAAGAATGGAAGTCATATTTGTGCGCTTCACAACGCAGAAAACTGGCAAGAGAGTCTCGCCTGTGTGAAGAAGCCCTGATTAAAAGAGGAGACTAAAAGCAAGCTATAAAACACATAAAAGCAGCTAAAACCAGAGTTAGGATCACATGATCAACAAATGATGACCGTATAATCCATATCGGAGTACGATAAGATATATGTAGTTACTGAACAAACCAAGGACAGAAGGGGAGCGAATAAATGTATGCAGAATGTGAGGAAACCAAATGTAGGGATTGTCCAGAGGTAACATTTATATGCAAACCCCCTCCTGTCTGTTGCCGTCCGGCTCCCAAGGGATCATCTTTACTAGGCAGCAATCCCCTAGACTCATACTACGGATGAAGCGTTTCACCAATATTTATCTGGTGTGAAGTGCTGCCACCTAGTGGTTTTAAATCAATTACTTTGTAAATCTTCAGCAGTGAATATTTTACCCAATTATGTAAGAAGTCACTTTTTTCTTTAATTTCCTCATCTATATGCTGTATGTCTTGCCATATAGCTCTAGTTTGGTTTCATCTGTCCATGGAACATTTTCACCAGACGGATTTTGGTTTATGTAACTTTTGACAAAGTTCAGTCACTCTTTTTTATGCCTTTCTTTAAGCAGTTGGGTCTGCCTCGGCCCATGAAGGCCCAAATTTATTAGATATTGTAGGTGGTTTCTTTGCCACATTTTGACCCAACTTTGTAGGGTTCTTGAATATATTTTAGACTTTTTTTTTTCTTTTCTAAATTCTTTTATTTATGAGAATTTTTAAACAAGAGGAGTCGTGGTTTATGGGCCATAAAACAAAACAATGAAGCATAGAAAAATGGGAAACACTGATGCCAAATCAGGATCGTTCTTGCCATTCAGTGAACAATTAATGAAATGGGCATCAAAATATCGGAAGAGGCTTTCCAGCAATCAGTAGAAGGAAAGAGAGGGACGTTTCCGGGGGACAGGTTAAAAGATGAGAGGGAAGATCGGAAGGAAAAAAAGGAGGGGGAGAAAGTGGGAGAAAATATCCACACTGCTGATATAGTTAGAACGTGCATATACCGCCTATACCCAAGATAAGAGGGCTGTATACTCAGTGGAATCCTGAGAGCATATCCAATAATACCAAGTTTTTAGAAATCTGTCATGGGTACCTTTTAAAGAGAGGCTGTGAGATCCTCATCTCATCATTTCCTGCATCCTATGAAACTATTGGTGCACCGTTGATGGAGTAGTCGGTCTCCAAAGTGCAGGCATACAAGCCCCAGCAGCGCTTACAAGATGGCAGATCACAGAGCGCCGATGAAGCAGGAACAAAGCCGTGATTTTAGTAGGCGAAAGTCTGTAAATTTAAGAGGATATGCGCTACACCTCTGACTAAAAGCCCGACTCCTAGAACGCATGGAGCAGCATAGCTTTTGCTTGTTCGCGTCTCCAATATGTAGGGGAGACTGAAGGTATCGGAGCGTGTAGCTTGGAGGGCATCCTCTATCAGCAGGACAGAATTTTATATCTCCCCTCCTGCGTTCTACATATAGAAGTCTTATGTGTGATTGTGAAGCGGTGAACCTTCCGGTCCTCAGAAAACTTCACCCCTAAGTCTTTCCCAGTTGGGGGACGATATCGACAACCCATAAATACCTGAAAAGGCATGTCTGACATTACCTGGTGTGGAGCAAATGCATTCAAACTGCGTCCGGCTGCGGGTGAAACCTGCTGATATTGGTAAAGAAGATAGAAAATGGAGTTAAAATTTCTGTCGCTTGGGTAGGACAGAAGACTAAGTCTCGGAGGACAGAAAATATTCCGAGACACAACTCCCACTCATCAGAAAATGGTGAGATCTGAACTTATGCAAAATCCAGGTCTGAAATGGGCACCCTCCAGTCTCATGGCAAGGGCTGGGTTATCCAGAGTGGGGAATAAGGGAGACTGTCAGGGTGACTTATCTGATCTGAGGAGCATGTTGGATACCACCGTCAGAGTTAACCTCGTGGTCTGATGTGATTACACCCCTACAGTGAGAATATCGGATAGCCATGGTAATCCCAGAGGAGTGGTAAAGAAGGTCCGCTCCACCGAGGCCCATAACTTGCACCAAGTCCACACCAATCAACAATCTGTAGTAAGTGAGAAGCGTGGTAATATCTTAATGTGGTGGGTAATCCTAGCCCACTGGTGATCTTTGGATGGAGAGTGCAAGACTAGCTGGTTTGCCTTGCAAGACTAGCTGGTTTGCCTCCCGAGTTGAATCTAGTCCTCATGAAGAAGAGAGATCTGAAGAATAAGGGTGGAATATCAATTGGAAGGGCTTGTTGTAATATAGTAACTGGAGGAGAATATTAAAAATGGAACATCTACTGAGCCAGAAGAAGACTCTTGTCCATGATCAGTTCTTAATTGTTGCAATAAGAGGGGATAGTTCACTGCATATAGGCAAGAAGTCTCATTTGTCAGCTTGTACCAGACAATTAAAAACCCCTGCCCCCAGTATAAGGTTGTCCTCCTTAAACTCTTCCACGGATGCCAGGGTTGTCAAGGTATTGGCATACTTGCCCTTGATGAATAGGTATCTACCTACCTCACCCCTGCAAGCTTCCAGGTGTTCCCAAAGGATAGAACCGGACAGTAAAATGGAAACTCCCAGCCTGTAGCCACTGGAAAATGAGTATCGGTCAACTTAGGAACAATCGGGATGAATGCGAGTTACCTGCAGAAAGGATATCTGGTATTCCAAGTTGGACATGTAGGCAACCGATACACCGTACCCCATAGCTCAATTAGATTGTACCGTTACTGTCAGTCCTGCAGCAGAGGTAACACTCCACAGGTCATTGTAAGCCTCTCCTACCTCTATAGTGGCTGCCTGGTGGTAAGAGGAGATGGCATCCCTGCTACAGCGCTAACAGGAGGCAGCGCAGGCTGTGTGGCATCCACCCGCAGGGAGGACAGGTAGCTGGCTGGCAGCATGCTGGAAACCCCAGGGAAGGATAGCTGCGGGCTATGAGCAAAGGAATCGAGCCACAAAAGAGCCACTGTGCTTCTTCCCCATGGTCATTTCAGGATGGAGGAGTCCTGGTCAGTTTAACCCCCAGTTTGCTGAGCTGTCATAACAGAGTGCTTTAAGGTCTGTGCTGAAGCCACGGCCCCTCAATGTTCCTCTTTTCACCACATCCTGGAAGATTTTTGACTATTCTGTGAGTTGAAAACTTCTTGATAACTTTTTGAACTATTGAAGTCAGGATCCCAAGGTCTTGGAGATTGTCCTGAAGCGTTTAGACTGCTTGTGATTGTTGATAATGGCCTTTCTGCTATGCTCGGACAACTCTCTTGTCTTTGCCATTGTGAACAAGGAATAAAACCTGGGTTTTTAAGGAACAAAGCCACCATTCATAGGCTAATTACAGTCATGTGAGCACTGAGAGGGTGGGGACAGGTGAGTCTAATTTATAGTTACAGGTTATGCCTTCTTTTAGACGAGCTAGTTCTCACTTGAAAAAGCAGGTGACGTCACCACTAACTTGTCAGCACTGTCACCCTGTTTAGAGGCAGATCATCGTTGAGCATCGTTCACTTCTCGTTCCATGTGCACGTTCCTATGTTATACAAAGCGGGGAGTGTTTAACCGCAACGATACGTTAATAAGCCGGCGATGATTTTTATTCCTGCTGAAACTGGACGACTAACAAAAAGTGCACAATTCTTGTTCGTCCCGTCATTGGCCTGCGGTTAAACCGATGATTATTGTCGCTTGTTTAAACGATAATTGTTACATCTAAATGCAGCATTAGCCTGCTTTTGTACTTATGTGCCATTAATCGTCTCCTAGCATTGCTTTCAGTTTTGTATCCTTGATCTGCAAATTTTTTTTTAATTTTACTTTTGCGTCTTGTACTTTTCTGTATCACACACAAGAGTGTGTGTGTTTTGTTTTTTTTATGTGTGTGTATATATGTGTGTGTGTGTGTGTGTGTATATATATATATATATACATACATACATACATACATACATACATACATACACTACCGTTCAAAAGTTTGGGGTCACCCAAACAATTTTGTGTTTTCCATGAAAAGTCACTCTTTATTCACCACCATGCGTTGTGAAATGAATAGAAAATAGAGTCAAGACATTGACAAGGTTAGAAAAAATGATTTGTATTTGAAATAACATTGTTTTTACATCAAACTTTGCTTTCGTCAAAGAATCCTCCTTTTGCAGCAATTACAGCATTGCACACCTTTGACATTCTAGCTGTTAATTTGTTGAGGTAAGCTTGAGAAATTGCACCCCACGCTTCTAGAAGCATCTCCCACAAGTTGGATTGGTTGGATGGTCACTTCTGGCGTACCATACGGTCAAGCTGCTCCCACAACAGCTCAATGGGATTCAGATCTGGTGACTGCGCTGGCCACTCCATTACCGATAGAATACCAGCTGCCTGCTTCTGCTGTAAATAGTTCTTGCACAGTTTGGAGGTGTGTTTAGGGTCATTGTCCTGTTGTAGGATGAAGTTGGTTCCAATCAAGCGCTGTCCACTGGGTATGGCATGGCGTTGCAAAATGGAGTGATAGCCTTCCTTATTCAGAATCCCTTTTACCCTGTACAAATCTCCCACCTTACCAGCACCAAAGCAACCCCAGACCATCACATTACCTCCACCATGCTTAACAGATGGCGTCAGGCATTCTTCCAGCATCTTTTCATTTGTTCTACGTCTCACAAACGTTCTTCTTTGTGATCCAAACACCTCAAACTTGGATTCATCTGTCCACAACACTTTTTTCCAGTCTTCCTCTGTCCAATGTCTGTGTTCTTTTGCCCATCTTAATCTTTTTCTTTTATTGGCCAGTCTTAGATATGGCTTTTTCTTTGCCACTCTGCCCTGAAGCCCAAAATCCCACAGCCGCCTCTTCACTGTAGATGTTGACACTGGTGTTTTGCGGGTACTATTTAATGAAGATGCCAGTTGGGTACCTGTGAGGCGTCTGTTTCTCAAACTATAAACAAATTGTAAGGAGGCGCCTTGATGATATAAAAATTGTTATATACCTATAACAATAATGAAACAAATGAGAGTTAACTCACCTGGTGTCAAGCGAGGGTACCTTTCCCCAGGCACCTCGCTGACACCGTAATCCAAGTTCACTTATAGTAAAGCCTTTAGTTCCATCCGACCTCTTTCGGAGAGCTGCAGGACCGTTTTAGTTTAAGCTCCGCCGGATGACCGGGGCTTAGATAGAGATAGATTTAAAAAATCGGCACCATGCACGTCATTGAAATGCCTTGATAAACTATGGGTGTGTAGATTGTTCTTGATGTTTAGTCTATGGTTGTTAATTCTTGTTTTGAGTTTATTTTTAGTACGACCGATATATTTAAGGTTGCACGGGCATTCAATAAGATAGATCACTCTGATTGTGTTGCAAGATAAATATTGGCTAAAGAAAAATTTTTTACTATTATCGCTCTTATCGTGCTCAATTTCTGTTCTTTTACTGTTGCCAAATAATCACTAATAAAAGAACAGAAATTGAGCACGATAAGAGCGATAATAGTAAAAAAAATTTTAAAAATGTCAGTAACCCCCCTGGAATGCATAGAGACAGATTCAGTTAGCGATTTGAGAAGACGCGAGATGTTCTGGATCTATAGACTAAATACATTATGCCCAAACGGTTTAAACGAGGTATTAGAAAAATTATAAAAAATAAATAAAAAAGAAAAAGGTTAAAAATTAATAAGAAATAATGACCTAACAGTTTTGTGTGGGCATAATGAATATATATGTGTATAGATAGAGGAGAATTGTGTTAATTTATTAAAGTATTATTTTAAGTGAGGAATGTATTTTATATTGTCAGCGAATAGGAATATACCGGGTGTAATACCTATTATTGTAAAATTTATTATTAATTTTTAAACTGATTATTATAGAGTTTAGAATGGATTTATTTAGAGTGTAATTATTGAAATTTTAACATAACAATAGCCAGCGCTTAGCGGGAATGCACAAAATTTGTAAGAGGGTTGTTTTTTTCTTTGGCAACCTAAATAAAACTTTATTGAAAACTGTGGAGCGCAGATCGGAGCGTTCCAGGTGATCAACATAGATAAAGTGGGATTTACCTGGGAGGCGTGCACCACGCCCCCGCTAATTACAGACCTGCTATCCACAGGGCTGGAGACAAATGGATTGACATGTGAGTGCCTATTTATATGTGCTAGCTATTTTAAATGTATAGAGCTTGAAAAAGGTAGTTAATCTACCGAAACGCGTTGCTCAAAGAATATTAATAAAGAAGGACATTGGTTCCCTACTTTTGAAGCCGTTTTATTCCCTTGGAGCGCGGATAGTTTATTTTATCTACTCTGTTTCTCAAACTAGAGACTCTAATGTGCTTATCTTCTTGCTTAGTTGTGCAACGCGGCCTCCCACTTCTTTTTCTACTCTGGTTAGAGCCTGTTTGTGCTGTCCTCTGAAGGGAGTAGTACACACCGTTGTAGGAAATCTTCAATTTCTTAGCAATTTCTCGCATTGAATAGCCTTCATTTCTAAGAACAAGAATAGACTGTCGAGTTTCAGATGAAAGTTCTCTTTTTCTGGCCATTTTGAGCGTTTAATTGACCCCACAAATGTGATGCTACAGAAACTCAATCTGCTCACAGGAAGGTCAGTTTTGTAGCTTCTGTAACGAGCTAGACTGTTTTCAGATGTGTGAACATGATTGCACAAGGGTTTTCTAATCATCAATTAGCCTTCTGAGCCAATGAGCAAACACATTGTACCATTAGAACACTGGAGTGATAGTTGCTGGACATGGGCCTCTATACACCTTTGTAGATATTGCACAAAAAAAACAGACATTTGCAGCTAGAATAGTCATTTACCACATTGGCAATGTATAGAGTGCATTTGTTTAAAGTTAGGACTAGTTTAAAGTTATCTTCATTGAAAAGTACAGTGCTTTTCCTTCAAAAATAAGGACATTTCAATGTGACCCCCAAACTTTTGAACTGTTGTGTGTGTGTGTGTATGTGTGTGTGTGTGTGTGTGTGTGTGTTTATAC